>OZ024883.1:43622163-43823744 GCA_964017185.1 Rugalucina vietnamica | reverse complement strand
TGAGCCGCCTCATGGGAAAACCAACAATTTGCATAGGAGCTGGCCCAGAGGAAAACAAAAGTGGTTGATCTGATATGTCTAGGTACAACAATGTTTGTTAATGCCGAGCGGGCACATGGCGTCAAAATGATATCATATCAACGTCGATGGGAAGAAGAACTGTTTCTTTATTGGAAACTTTAATGAGGATCTGGCTCAGTCCTTTGACATTAGTTTTAGTCACATATCCAGTGTTTTCATGTGGATAAATTTTCTATGTGTCTTGAGTTACTGTTTGAAATGCAAAGCTCAGATAGTGATATAGCGGAGGGCTATGAATCATTCTGAAACTTGAAAGTTGTGCTTGACAATATAGATTAGATGCCAGTAAAAAGATTTCTCCAAACATGAAACATTATGATAGGGTTAAGATTCTTGTAGGACTGTCTCCAAACCAAGCTGTGAACTATATATGTGTTAAGAGCCTGGGAATGAAGAGCATCTGATTAACACATTACAAATTAATGTACATGTATATTTTGTTCCACTTCCTAAATGGTGCTCCTCCACATGAAGTTGTCTTTGTTTCTTTGATTTGTGGCTTAAAGCCCCGTTTACACATTCACGACTTTTGGCTACGGTGCCGCTACGATTCGCCACGATTTGTAAAATCGTCATGTACCGTGGTGTACCGTGGTGATTTGTAGTAGAACCGTGGCGAATCGTGGTGAATCTTGATGAATCGTGATGATTCGGGAAACTCCACTGTAGCGCTACGGAAGTTTTAAACTGTTTAAAACATTCGTGGCGTACCGTGGTGGTTATTGGGCGTGGCCTAATAGGGCTTTCACACTTACCACGATTCGACCACGATTGTAATCGTGGTCATCATCGTGAGGGAATCGGGATTATCGTAATGGATCTTATCCGATCGTATCGCATCTTGATGTCAATCGTGGCAATCGGGTTAATCGTGATAAAATTTTTGACAGCCAAAAAATTTTCCACGATTATCCCGATTGATAAATCAATCATGTTCATCGCATCAGATCGTAATACATCGTATCAAATCGCAACAGATCGAATGTACTCGTGCATCTCAATCGCGGCTATCGCAACGAATCGTGAACAAGGAAAGCGCCACGATGTGATACGATATCCTACGATATGTTGCGATTTGTCGCGATGCATTGATCGCGATCTAATACGATTGAATCACGAGCAGATACGATATAATACGATAAGATACGTGTAGATACGAGACGTTGCGCTCAATAATTGGTGTTCACGATTAGTTACGAGTTCCTGCATTATCGGCACGATTGCTGCACGATTATTAAGATTATATCATCGATATGCACAGTAAAATTCTTTTAATGGCTTTTAAGGGCTTTTCAAATGATAAAGAGATAAATAACTGCCAGAAACTTATGCAACGAGAGCCAAAATTCACCCCTTGATTCCGGAATGTATATAACTATGAGCTAAAATAAAATTATAGACTTTGAGATGTTGCAAACTTAGAACGTCATATAAAATAGAGAACTTTGAATGCAGCCCCACTCATTTTACATAAGTCAGTCAGACAATCACCGCCCACCACTCCTGTCATCAATAATGGCTTAGAAATGCAGTTTTAATCGTGTACAAGTTCAAGCGATGCTCGGTAGCGCATTTAACACCACTGTTGCGTCCAATCGCGGCTTTAATCGTGATAATCCTTGTCCTTATCGTGAGATTTATCGCAGCACATCGCATCGTATCCTGATGAACGCGAAGAAACGTATCCAAACGTATCTGCTCGCAATGGATCGTGTCAAATCGTAAACCCTTATCGTGGTGATCGTAGCCGCTCGTACTTAATATTAGCAGATCGGCCAGCTATATCGTAACAGATCTGGTTATCAATCGTGACTTTATCGCATCAAATCGGAACACATCGCATCAGAACGTATGAAGTCGCATCGGCTCGTGTCTAAACTTGAAGTTTCAGAGAAGTTCCACGATTCGATACGATTGGCGAATCGTGATGATCGCAACAGATCGTGCTCTAGTGTGAAAGCCGCATAATTCGTAGCGCAACCGTAGCGGAATCGTGCTTATTCGTACAGACACCGTAGCTATATTCGCGGCTATTCGTGAGAGATCGTGGAGCTCCGTAGCGAAACCGTGGAATCTTTGACCCCACGAACTCTCACGATTCACGAGTTGTGTACGGTTGTCCTACGAATCATCCACGGTTTCGCTACGGAGCTCCACGATTGGCCACGACGGCTACCGCCGTGAATCGTACTAGTACCGTATCGAACCGTACAAGCACCGTGAGCATTCGTTGTGCCACCTTGGTTAATCCTCATTGACCGTAGCGTTGCCGTCATGAATCGTCATTGATTCGTAGCGATACCTACAGACACCGTACTTATATCTTGGACATTCTTACTGGAATCGTAGTGACACTGAATATTTCCACTTTTCGCCAGGATTCTCTACGATTCACTCCGATTTTTCTGACCATGAGAAATCGGGGTGAATCGTGGTGAATCGTAGAGCAAAACGTGAATGTGTAAACGGGGCTTACAACTGTAAACATCCCAGATGACATTTTTAGCTTGACTGCATGAAGTGTATTGAGCTATTGTAGTCACCTCGGTCATGCTTGTTCCCATTCCTGTACATGTAACACTTGTGGTTTAGTTTTCTAGAAGTCTATATCTTGACAACAGACAACCACTCATCAAAAAGCATTCATAATGGGACCATTGATACACTGTAGGATTACATGTAACTTTCATTCCATGGAATCAGGTCCCTGTGTCCAGGCCACAGGAGGGGCTAGAGGTTAAATTTAGAACACCATTTATAATGGCTTTTCTGTAGTATAGTATTAGAGAAGTCTATATATTGACAACCAATTATTAGACAACATTCATAGTTGGGATATTGGTACCCTGTATGGTTGCATTTCAACTTCATGGCATCAGATCCTGGGTCCATTCCTGGGGGGTGGGGCTAGAAGTTCAAAGCCTGAATACTGTAAAATGGGTGTACGTATACTGCTGCGTAGCTTTTTAAAAGAGTCCATATCTTGACAACATCTTATCAAAAAGCATTCATGAATAAGCATTGTCGTTAGCATTAAAACTCATTTGGAGCATTGGCATTAGCATTGGTATTAGCTAGTTTATAAAAACAATGCACTGGCATTAGCATTATTTGACAAAATAATGCATTGGCATTGACATTAATTTTCAGGTTATTTTGCGATAGGAAATTGCACCAGTGCAATTATGGGCTGTACCTCTATCTTCATTGAACATTTATTCAACTATCATACATTGCCGATTCTGGTACTTCTGGTACTTCAACACATTTCATGATAAGGATGATCAACTCATTATGAGATAAAGAACTGTTGTATCTAATGAATCCAACACTGTTCAACTTCAAATCTAGTTTCCATACTGAAACATATTATAAATAGTAGTAGTAAATTACAGGCTTTTAACATCATCCTGGGCCGTCTATCGAGAAATAGCTGCTCACTCGGCTTACTACATGTATATGTTTTCTCTGTATAAATACTTAATTGTCAATTCAGTTTTTCCCACCTCCGTTTTTGGAGTGAGAATTTCTTTCTGATTACACCTTTTCCTGGTCATTGCCTACTTTTACCTTTCCATATCCCCACCTCAAGGACGTTGAGTGAAAGTGGTCCTGGGCTGCAAATTGTGGCTAGACAGAGCGAGAAATTGCAAATTGTGCCTGTCTAGCCGGTGCCCTTTAGATCAGGCCAAAGAAAGGTGCACTGCCTTTTTTGGATTTTGAACGCCAAGTCCGAAAGGGTAGTGCTATAATGTCTATTCCCAAAAAGTCTACTCCCATAGTGTCTACTCCCAAAATGTCTATTCCCATAATGTCTACTGCGCCAAAATGTCTCTTCTCAAAATGTCTACTGTAATAAAATGGTTGTTTCAATAAATTTCGTTTTTATAAAGGTTAAATGAAATAAATTATGGACTATTTTGAATGAAAATATAAAAATAAAGTTGAAACTATTAAAATAACCCACAATTTAACTAGTTATAAGCGAATACAAAATAAAAAGGGAATCTACCCGAAATTCCCTTTTCTGCACAAGAAACTTGCGGTTTAGGGTCTTGAAAAGGTGAAATACAAACGCCTTAAATAGTATCTTTGAAAAATGAGCATCAGGTAGCCTTCATTTAGGGGGCCTAAATATCTGCTTTTCAGCAACAGCATGGACAGGTTACCTCCTCCAAGTTATTAAAATTCTGACCACTGAAATCATTGGAATATTCCAATGATTTCCTGGAGGACTCTATAATTTCAAGTTCAGGTGTCAAACCAAGACAAATGTTTTGGTTAAAGAAAACACAACAACTGTATATCACTCCATTTTGCATTTATTGTGCTATAATTTTATTGGAAAATTCCAATGATTTATCAGTACATGGTTGATGTTTAACATGACAAATGTCGGATTACAAAAAGGCTATGAACATTAATGATTTCATTTCTAAGTGATTTGAATTTCCAACAATGAATAGCTCGTCAAAAATCAACTGTACATATAACATGAAATCATTGGAATTTTCCAACAATTTTAAACTTGTCAAGCCATTTCTTTTCATAGTATCATTGCTATTTAAAACAAAGATGAGCAACTTTGGGAAACTGAATAAACTCTTGGAAAATAACAAAAAATCTTCAACTGATTTCTTAACAAGCCTCGCACTATACATGTAACTATTTATTGGAACATTCCAATGATTTTTAAGAACAATGAAATATTTAACTATACACATAACAAGAAATAGTAATTAAAAATAATTGGAACATACTGATCATAATCAAGAGTAATCATTGGAATATTCCAATGATTTTGAATATCATTGGAATAGTCCAATGATTTTGAACTGATTCATAAACCATTGAAAATTTCACCACAAACATTTGTACATGTAACAAGAAATCATTGGAATATTCCAACGATTTTGAACTGATTCATAAACCATTGAAAATTTCACCACAAACATTTGTACATGTAACAAGAAATCATTGGAATATTCCAACGATTTTGAACTGATTCATAAACCATTGAAAATTCAGTACATGGTTGATGTTTAACATGACAAATGTCGGATTACAAAAAGGTTATGAACATTAATGATTTAATTTCTAAGTGATTTGAATTTCCAACAATGAATAGCTCGTCAAAAATCAACTGTACATATAACACGAAATCATTGGAATTTTCCAACAATTTCAAGCTTGTCAAGCCATTTCTTGTCATAGTATCATTGCTATTCAAAACAAAGAAGAGCAACTTTGGGAAACTGAATAAACTCTTGGAAAATAACAAAATTTTCTTCAACTGATTTCTTCACAAGCCTCGCACTATACATGTAACTATTTATTGGAACATTCCAATGATTTTTGAAATCTTAGTAAGAACAATGAAACTATACAAATAACAAGAAATAGTAATTAAAAATAATTGGAACATACTGATTATAATCAAGAGTAATCATTGGAATATTCCAATGATTTTGAAATTACCAAACCATTCTTGTTAAAATGATAATGAATCCTACTGTAATATTTTTGTAAATGTCTTTAAATTTATAAACCATTAAAAATTTTATTACAATATTATACCAAGAAATCATGGGAAACCTCACTAGTCACCTATCACTTGAAAACAATTTGAAACTGATCATAATCAACAGAAATCATTGGAATATTCTAGTGATTTTGAAATCATTAACTGTACATAAAAACTATTTGATCAATTTTGATTTCATCAAGCAGACAATAAATTATTGGAATATTCCAATGATTTTGGAAACTGATCATCAATGAAGACTATTCAACTATACATGTATCAAGGTAATCATTGGAATATTCCAACGATTTTGAGTTCATCAACCCATTTTACTCAAATTATACTGTATATCTTCGGAGCACTTAATAATTACTAACAGATAGTTAAAATCATTGGAATATTCTATATTACTTGATGATGTTATAATCACACTGTTCTCTTGAGCAGTTAACCACTGTTAGTACACATTACTTTCACCAACCATTGTGTGTGACAGTTCTGTCAATATTTGATAAGGTGTGTAACCAAATAAACAACAGTCCCGGTCCCCGGTCAATAATTTTTCATGCTCAACTCAGCTAAGCATGAAATTTGAACTGCTTCTATATATCTAAATAGCCTTTACTGATTGAAAAATCAGACTACCAAAGTCTGATATTCATCCTGCTAATAAATGTTTAAATAATCCCTGGCATTTTAACATTTATGAGCAGGATAAATGTTGGTCTCTGCTGAGCTGAGCATAAAAAAAGTTTTATAACCTTGGGGCCTGGTTTGTTACTGAACTTCCGTTTATATACCAGAGGAACAATGGTCCTATAAATGCTCTTAACTTTTCAAAATAAGGTAAGGTAACAAAATTTTGTTTTAATAAAATAACACTACAAATGAAAACAACACAGCAAAATGCTGAAATAACCATGCCAAATCTATCAGTCATACAAGCGTTCAAATTGCTGTAAAGTAGTTTTTTGATCATTTTCTGTTAAGTTTCAATCGGTTAATTCAGTATCAATTATAGTATATATGTAGCATTGGGATAACAAACCAATATAATGTGTGAACACTGTGCGCTAATTAGAACAAATACAGTATTATTTATATGTATTTCCGTTTCAAATGGTTTTACAATAAGTCAGCTTGGTTGATAAGCTTTAAATTTTGTATGTACAATATATTCTCATCCTTAGAGACTTTTTTTATTACATCAGGTTAAATAATAATACAAAAGGACCAATGGTCTTATAAACACTCACCTGAGATCTGGGATAAGTTATTTAAGTTGACTTTGCCGTAAAATAGGTAAAGGTCATCCCAGTGTCATGATTTACATAAAACTTTGTAGAGCTCCATTGCCTGATGCCAAGTTTCAAAATCATAGGCCTTCTGGTTCTGGAGAAGAAGATTTTTAAACATTTTTGCTATTTATAGCAATTATTCATTCCTTATTTGTATACTATACAGCCAAGATTAAACTAGACCTGATTGAACGTGTCTTTCGAAAATCTTAATTTTCATTCTTATATATGTATACTAATATATAAACGCTCAATAGTAAGACCTACAGGAAGAAAAATATAAGTAATTCAAACAGTTTAAATTATGAAATATAATTTGCCTAATCGATCAAAGGGTCCATATAATCTCAAAAATTAAATAAACAAATTTAATCTAAACATTTGATAGTTTATATCAAATTAATTATATCTATTTAGAAATAATATTAAATGTCAAATTTATCAAGTCAAATGATAAATCATTAACACATAGGTTAATATTTCATCATAAAATGCCTCTAAAGTCATAAACAAACAAGTCAAATGAAAATGATCATAATAAATATTTTCTTAAAATGACTGTTCAATGAAGCATCTATGATTTAAACCACTAGCTCAAAATTTACATGTAAATGTTCGGAAAATTTTGAACAAACAAGTCAACAAGCATTATAATTGCCACAACTTATGACTTGTTAACAAACCAAATTTTAACCACAAAGCCATAACACACCACAATGAAATTGTATTGCAATGCAATCTAATTCATACTAAAGTAGTTAATCTAGTGTAAGGGAGATAATCAAAATAATCCTATGTACAAACAAGCAAAAGCTGATCAATAGAGAACCTAATTTGAAAGACAACAAATTACTAACAAAATATAATTTAAAGATAAATATATCAAACCAAATAACTATTATTTGTTGAATCAAAATTTGTATTTTATAGCATAAAAATAGTTTTTACTTATTAGGAATCTTAAAAAATTCAATATTACAGATTTTAACAAAGTAGGTTCTCAAGAAAGCAGCAAGCTAACAAGTTGTGGCGGGTGGGTGGGTAAAAAGATTATTCAACATGGACCCGTTGCTTCTTGTCAAGACTTTTCGAACTGTGAGGCGCGAAACAGGGGAGCGCTTTATAAAGGAATGGATTGACCAATCAAAATTTAGCAACACATTTAGTGCAGAATTGTAATCGAATTTAACAAAAAGGCAATACTAAAGAAAAGGCACAATTGAAATAACATGACGTCTTCATAATTAAATATTTTTATTCAAAAATAACCCAATTATTCATTCCTTATTTGTATACTATACAGCCAAGATTAAACTAGACCTGATTGAACGTGTCTTTCGAAAATCTTAATCTTCATTCTTATATATGTATACTAATATATAAACGCTCAATAGTAAGACCTACAGGAAGAAAAATATAAGTAATTCAAACAGTTTAAATTATGAAATATAATTTGCCTAATCGATCAAAGGGTCCATATAATCTCAAAAATTAAATAAACAAATTTAATCTAAACATTTGATAGTTTATATCAAATTAATTATATCTATTTAGAAATAATATTAAATGTCAAATTTATCAAGTCAAATGATAAATCATTAACACATAGGTTAATATTTCATCATAAAATGCCAACCCACCGGCCAAAATCAAAAGCAAAGCGACAAAATAAATAACACAAAAAATGAACATAGCTCTACTATTACAAGTATTAATAATGCAAAGTAGACATGGTAGACTTCAAGGTTTTTTTTTTTTTTAACTACCATGCAAAGTGCAGAACCAAGAATCTTATGATATTAATTATCATAGTTTATAAGAATACAAACTAAAATAAGTTGAAAAATTAAATTGAAAGATAATAATAGAGCGGATGTTCAGATAATGAAAGCACAAAACGAACTAAACTGTATTTACAAAAAGAACCAAAAAGCACATATACAACAAGAACAATCTTACCGTGTAAAGTGGCACCTTCATTTCAAAACTATGAGAGCAGGTACTAACTAAACTTCTTCTAAACTTTTTAAATTCAGAGTCAACTGCAATGAAAAAATTAGTAATCTTGTAATTTAGATTCTAATTGTCTATTTAAAGGTTGCAAATAAACCAGCATGCATAGACCAGATATTGTGACGAAAATATCTGCTAAACTGTTGAATGCTAAACTGTTGAACAGCAATGCAACGCACAAGAAGCAGTAATGATAACTGTTTATCACAACACTGGAATAAACATTACTGGTTTAAATCCCTATTTATAATGTAGCAATAACTCGCAAAAAGAAGCGAGTTAATACATTGGTTCCTTCTGTGTTTAAATGTAAGCCTCCATCCTTTTTAGCAAATAATTCTCGACGGACAGAACCTGCATACATGAATGGCTTATAAGAAGGTACAAATGTGAATCTTAAAGTTTTACTCAAAACCTTGTTGAGATGCTTATTAACACTCCTAATCATAGGATCTGTATCAAAATGATCTACAGGTCTCGGTAAAATTGCAGATACTATGATATGTATAAAGGGCTTACGTCTTTTTAAGATACCAATAAGGTTGCCAAAGTCGGAAATCATACTGTCAAAAGGCTCCCTATTGTCTATATCGTTTGTTCCTACATGGAGTATCACAAAATCATATGGCTTAAGATCTGCCATACCCAACTGAATCTTATTTGCAATCTTTGATATTGTATCTCCTGGAAAAGACTGTACAGTGACTCCATCTAAACCGCTGACATTTTTAGCGATTGAATCAGCAATAATTGTAACCTTTCTACAATCTGGAAATAAACCAGACAAAATTCTGTTGTAAAATGAATTAATTTACCGAGAAAAAGCATAGCTTAATAAAGAGTAAATGAGCAAAAATAGCTTCAAATCAACTATGATTAACAAGAGATACATTAGACAAGCTATTAATGCTTTTTCTTGAATAGTATATTATCACCAAATTAACACACAAATTGATATTTTGTGTATGCAACGAATCAAACTGCTGTTGATTAAAAACCATGTAAATACCTTGTAATTTCGGCCTAACACGAGAACCAACAGGCCTAACACCCTGCTGCGAACTCATGACACGAGCACCAACATGTCTAACACCTTGTTGAGAGCTCACCCCTTGTAGCACATTGGAGTTATCTGAAAAAACAAGAAAATACATGGAATCAAAACAACAGCAAAAAGGTCAATGACAATATTATATACAATAAAATGTACTATAATATACACAATAAAATGAGTACTAGCCGAGTACTTGTTTTGACTTGTCCAAGTCAAATTATACACTGAACCAACCTTATAATGTCTATGCACTGTTTGAAGGTGGTTTCAAGTATAACCAACACTGAGATCCTAGAATAAAGTCTTTGAAAATCACTCCTAACACATAGTGGATAATATTTGCTCTTTCATTTGTTCTGCCACATGAAGCTTATCATTCATGGTAAAAGCCAAATATTTCTTATAAGCATCAGAACGCCAATCCCCCTGAAGTTGAATTAAGTCTGTTGGTACATTCGCACTAAATGCAAATGTACAACCAGCTCTGCGAAACCCATGTGAACTATAATCATTTGGATTCAAACCAATTTTTTCTATCAGATTTTTTAATTTATATTGAAATTTGCTGTAAAATACACATTTTCTATTTGGTAAACTAAATAATGGATCTTCTGCATCAGCTGGAATCATTCTGCACATTTTTTCATAAGCAGTGACAGGGCATAATTTTGACCCAGGAATCTTAACTAGTGGAGTTTCCAAAATTCTTTCACCAAACTGAATCGTTTTAGAAAATCTGAAAGATACCACTAAATAGTTTGAAACTTTTTTAACATCTTTGTGCAATAAACACCTGCCATTTTTGACATCCTCTTTTGTTGTCGGTACTAAATTTGATTTTCTAGAAAATAGGAAAAATGCAAACAAAAATAAGCACCAAAAAACAACATCTTCAGACTTTGTAAAGTCCATAACTGATGCAAACTGCAAAAGTATTTCAGGAGTAACAGGCTTTGCTTGTTTAATACAATAAGGGTTCATTCTAGCAATACCTTTTATTCCTAAATTAATCAAGAAGTCATTAATATGGTCCACAGGGTACCCTAGAAGATGATGCATGGTCTTAACTCCACTTATATAATTTTTTATTGAGCTACAGGATTTGAAAGTTCTGCTTAAAAACTGAGCATACAGACTCAAGGTTTCAGTGCTTGCAGGGAGAGTAGACATTCCGAAGTAAAAACAAAATAATAAATAGGACTCCCACTGAATCCTTAAATTCTTTGATGTACTTTCAGCATAAGCCTTCTTTCTAGATGTATGTAAATCATCTTTTAGCTTGTGAAGTTGATTATCTGAAAGTAAATTACCATGTATGAATAAAACTAAAAAATGAAACAGGAACAGGACATTCTTTTATATCAAAAGATTTAGTTAATTCAAAAAACTCATTCTGATATGAGACATTTAAATTCCATCTTGAAAGTAAATCTGAAAGTCTATTACTTTTCGAATCTAAATGAACCATTCTTATTTGAAATTCATTAATAGCAGCTATAAAACAGATTTCTCTTAAGCATTGTTGTAAAAGTAAATTTTTTGCTTTACCAGTATTTATGCAATGGCAAACACTTAAATTATCACAGTACATCTGAATTCTTTTGCCTTTAAAGCTAGATCCCCATAATTTCAAACAAATGATAACAGCAAACATTTCTAGAATTGTAATACTATATTTTTGTTCATAAAAATAATCCGGAAAAGAAGAATGAAAATAATTTCCAGACCAAAATCCACCACATGCATTTAAGCAAGAATCACTACTACAAATCTCATCAGGATTAGACCATTCCTCATAAAGCATGAGTGAAACACCATTGTATCTAGGCAAAAATTTCTGCCACCAGAGAATATCAAGTTTAACATATTCTGGAATGTGCACTTGTTCACAAGGATTTTGACCTTTATTTAAAACTTTGAGCCATTGTAGCAGTCTGGAAATAAAAATCCTTCCAGGTCTAACACATGCTGCGATAAAATTTAATTTACCTAATATAGATTGAATTTCTTTTAAAGAAGCAGTATTTTTCCCTAGCCAATTTTGTAATAATAACTGTATTTCTATCAGTCTCTCTGGAGTAACCTCAATAGTCATCTTTTCAGTATTGAACAGCACTCCAATGAAAGTCATAATTGTGTTTGGAGGACTAGCTTTATTTTTAGATTCTTCTATTCCACATTTTTCTAAAATAGCACCTAATGTATTATATGCAAAGAGAGCCTTATCTTTGGTTTCTGCAGACGCTAAATCATCTAAGTAATTCAAGACAAAAATACCAATTTTGAACATAATGAAACTAATAGCATTGGTAACTCTTTGACAACAGTATGCAGCTGAACGGCTACCCATAGAAAGAACACAGTCACAAAAAATGTGCTTTTTCCATATGAAAGAGACTAGGGGGTAGTCAAGGGGACATAGAGGAATTTGTCGATATGCACGTCTCAAATCGCGTGAAAATAACAAACAGCCCCTACCTTTTTGTTTAATTAATTCTATAAAATCATCCACTTTAGGATATACCAATTCAATTTTCTTACCCATATATTCATCTTTGCTTATAAAATTATTAACTGAGTGCCCTCTAGGATAACTTAAATCTAGAATTACCCTTCTTTCAGTTGTATCTTTTTTCGGAACTGAATTTAAAGGTGAAATCTTAAGGCCAGAGTTAAAAGGATTATTTTTGAAAGGACCTATGATTGCATTATTTTCAAACTCCTTCTTTAAGTATAATAACATGTCATTAGGAAAGTCATTTGCACCTTTGTGATTCTTAAATCTCCATACATCCTTTTTTGTTACATTTTTTAAAATATCTGCTCTGTCACCCTGAAAAGCAAGTGGAAATCCAAATTCTAACAAGTCACAAATTTCGTTATCAGCATAATCTATTAACATTGATCTCATAAATTGAATATTGAAATGATCATTTATAGGAATTCTACAACCTAAATAATTAGGAATTCCAGATTCTTTGACTTTAGAATGTGTTTCCAAAAGAAATTGAATATTATGTGACTCTTTGGGACTTTTCAATGTAGCATTACAGATTTCACACTTACTAGAATGTGTACATAAATGTGATTTGAAGTCATTATTCAAATCAGGATTTGAAAATTCTTCAACAAGTATGTTTTTATTCAAATCAGACATAGAAAATTCTTTTACAATTGGCTTTTTGTTACAAAATGATGGAAAAAATAAATCTACTAAATACTGTTTCTCTTTACTTATCTTAAATTCTGAACTTCCAACGTGTGAATGTAGACCATTTTTTTGTCAATGTGCTGAATGGGGGCAGCTAGAAGAGCATTCCGGATGTTCAAGCTTCTTTTTGTCTTTGATCCAGCATGTTGCACAAATGTGCTGTAGCAATTTTAACCCCTTATTTTTAAAGGTATCAAGATGGTTAGATCTTTTGAGGCATTTATTCCTCTGATACAAAGGGCAAAACCAAACCCTATCATCATCTTGCCCCTGCTGACTAGATAAGCTTTTTGTGGCAGAAGTTTTAGATTTAGAGGAACCCTTCAAGAGATATTTGGACAGAATAGCATTTTCAATATATGAAGAATCATCTGACCACGACTTTTTACCCAATTCAATTTCTCTCAACCAGGCTGCATAAAAGGCCTTCAATCCTTTAAATTCATATGTGGCATAATAATACACCAATTTTTTTAGCAAAGCTACTCTACCATTCTTTTCGGTGGAAGATAAATCAGAATCACTGATAATTTCTAATTCACCTGCTACAAAGAGTTGAAAATTCAACTCGTCAAATTTTAGTTGTTTATTTACATGTTCAAACTGCAGGTGTGAATGCGGCCATTTTTGCGGATTTTTTACACGATCAGATGCTTTTGCATTTATTCCAGACTTTTTTGATTTGTGTTTTTTGTGCTTTTTCTTTTTCTTACTGGAATGGTCAGATTTAGAATCATCAGAACTGTCAAAATAACTCTCGTGTGAGCTTTCAACCTCTGAACTACTCTCAGACAAAATGCCAAATTCTTGCAACTCTTTTTTAACGCGATGCCTCAACTTTTTATCTTTTCTTAAAGAATCTAAAGTTACGTCTTCACTATCAACATCACTTCCGCATTGTTGATCCCTTGACCTTGACCGCGACTGTGGAATGTTTACACTTTCTGCTCTCAATTTACCGATTCCCGCATGAATGTCAGTCCTACCTCGTAACTGTTTGACCTTCTTCCTCTGTTGCTCTAAACGCCTACGCATCGAATCCACCTCAGCTCTTTGTTTTAACTGTCTTTCTTCCTCCTGAAGCTGCCTCATTTCTTCCTTCATTTTGGCTAGTTCATCATCCGGGTTTTCTCCGGTTAAAGAATGTGGGGATTCCCCGAAACGACCAGAGGCCCCATACGGGGGATAATCACCAGGACCACCACAGGCTTGAGAATCCAAGTCCCCTGTTTCACCGTCTTTGTTTGACATGATAACACGACCCTCGTGTAGACTTTTATAGTCAATTCTTTGAACGTTCCTGCGAGCTCTTCCCTCAGAATGAGACATAAATGCTCATTGTCAATCAGCTGATCAGAAATCAGTCTCAAATTAGAACAAAGTCACCTGAATGTCTTGATTTTAGAAATACAACTTCTCGATCCCAGTATAGATCAAATAATCGCTCTTCAAACAACAAGAAGAGGATAGTCTCTGGACAATATCAAATCAGCAACAAAAGATTATTCAACATGGACCCGTTGCTTCTTGTCAAGACTTTTCGAACTGTGAGGCGCGAAACAGGGGAGCGCTTTATAAAGGAATGGATTGACCAATCAAAATTTAGCAACACATTTAGTGCAGAATTGTAATCGAATTTAACAAAAAGGCAATACTAAAGAAAAGGCACAATTGAAATAACATGACGTCTTCATAATTAAATATTTTTATTCAAAAATAACCCCATTACGGCCATCTTGGTCATATGACCTTGACCCTTTATATAAATTTTCATTCCCCATTCCTAACCATGCTCCCTATAAAATTTGGCTTTCACTTGCCTAGCATATGTTTGAAAATTATGGTCATATATAGCCCCGGGGTTAAGGGGCAAACAACCCCCTGGGGTCAAAATTTTTCTCATAAACATAAATCTTCTATCCATTTGCTTACTCCAAGCAAGTTTCCCCCCATTTAATTACATTTTACTAATTTTTCCCATTCAAATGCATTAGCAACCTAAGTTTACCTTGCCGTAACAAAATTTAAGGTCATGTCAGGGTCTTGATTTATACCAACTTTGTAGAGCTCCCTACCCTGATGCCTCATGCTAAGCTTCAAAATCATAGACCTTCTGGTTCTGGAGGAGAAGATTTTTAAAAGTTTTTGCTATTTATAGGCATGGCGGTCATCTTGGTCATGTGACCTGGACCATTTATATAAACTTTTGTTCCTTCGTCCCTTGGATGCCCCACATTAAGTTTGGCTTTGATTGGCCAGACAGTTTCAGAGAAGATGTTTGAATTTAACAATGATATACATGTATTTAGCCCCGGGGCAGGGCAAACAACCTCATGGGGCCATTTTGTTTTTTCATAAACATAAATATTCTGGCCACTTGCTCATTCCCAGCAAGTTTTCAGCAAGAAAATGACATTTTTCCATTTTTCTCCATTCAAATACATTGGTGACCTAAGTTGACCTTGCCGTAAAATATATCAAGGTCATCCCAGGGTCATGATTTATATAAACTTTGTAGAGCTCCTTTCACTGATGCTTCATACCAATTTCAAAATCATAGGCCTTCTGGTTCTGTAGAAAATGAATTTTTAAGGTTTTTGCTATTTATAGCCATGGCGGCCATCTTGGTCATGTGACCTAGACCATTTATACAAACTTTTGTTCCCCCTTCTTATGGATGATCCAGATGAAGTTTGGCTTTGATTGTCTAAGGGGTTTCAGAGGAGAAGATCTTTGAAATTGTGGACGACGACGGAAGACAACGAAGACGGACGACGGAGCAAGGCCATCCTATAAGCTCACCTTGTGAGCCTTCAGCTCAGGTGAGCTAATAAATGTAAATACCAAGTCAAGAAATCAACCTTCTAACAAGTCAGGATATAATGCCAATGTGAGCTATCATTTGTGTACATGCTGCAGTAAATTTAGATAACATGCTTTCCAAAATTTTGTATTATTTCAACACTTTGTGTTCTGTACAACATAAGCACAAATGTTACCATACAAAGAATTGTTTTCTAACACCATTTTTAATTAAACTATTCCACAAATATACAACTAATATCTTCTACATAGAAAAGCTGTGAGTATCTAACTGAGACTTTATTACCCAATATGCAGACAGACTTAAATAATAAGATGTGATACTAGGGTAACTTGTTATAATATCTCAGGATGTGCAATAATGTGTACAATAATGTGTTGTTTATCTTATCCTCAAAAATAATATAACACACTGTTATATGGGCCAGTATCTTTTGTTTGCTTGGGGTTTCAAAAAAAAAAAAAAAAAAAAAAAAAAAACAACCTCGCACACCTGCAGGTGCAGGGCCCAAACCCACACCAAGACTTTTCTGAGAGATAATTCTGATTACTGCTATTCTTTAAAATACCGTATTCGTTCTAATTAGCGTACATGCTCCAATTAGCGCACACCCTGGTCATTTCCGAAAATCATGTGCATAAGCGCACACTACACGACAAGCATATTGATATTTTTCAGCAATTTTCAACTTTTATATTGGGTTAATGCATATTCTTAGCTGATCAAACACTATTTTGCAATGATTTGAATAATTTTGACATTGTAATATCAACAGTTTACGAGTTGTTTACATTCCTAGTGTGCGCTTATTAGAACGATGTTTTGTTACCTTGACTTTGAGTTATTTTGAAAAGTTTAGCGCACTGTGTGCTAATTAGAACGAATACGGTAAATCATATTCTAAAGAAATTATAAACTAGGCAGTGGCCATGTCAAATTGTCAGGATTCCTATCATCACATTTCTGATCAGGAGTGTGTCACAGTATTCTGTTTTACAATTCAGAGTCAAATATTCTACCATTTTCCTTTCCAAACTTAAAACACATGAACATGTCTTATAATTTAAACGCTAAAATAAGAAACATGAAAATCTGGGTTAAAATTCCTGATATTTAATGCTTTTTAGCATCTTTGGAATAGGTTTCAAGAATATATGTAAATGTCTCAAAACAAATTTTAATATATGCGCAACTTTTTGCTGAACATTTACATGGGACTTGACAGAATCACTAAAGAGCCACTTTAATAATCAATTTGTTATTTTTATAAACAACATTCCATTTATAAACAGATTGAACGTGTGACATGTTACATCTCCTATGCCTTGCTGACTTCCCAACTTTTGATATGTAATTTTGCTAAACGGAGAAACCTTTTTCCATGTGATGATGTATACAGATGATTGACAAAAGGTTTGTACAAGATGCATGCGCATTTATGATTAGAACACTTAGCGAGTATCACAAGGAAACTTAATTAAGCATTTGGAGTTTAGAGTGATAATCCCATAATAAGATCAACAAATGTGCTTAATCTACATGTACCTGCACCCACATTAATCACTTATAGCCTTCTCAAAACGAAACAAAAGGCTATTTAAAGGTACAAGTAGGCAATGATCAGGAAATGGTGCAATCAGAAAGAAATTCCCACTCCATAAACCAAGGGTTTATTAAGGCTATTAAGAATGCTTACACAACATACTTGTATGGGTGTCTCATGCATCTTCTCACAGATGTTCATGCAAATGTTTCACTCTATTTTCAACAGATCACGTTGTTTTGGTACAAACTGGTTTTAGAGAACATGAGGGAAAGCACTAAATAGTAACCTTATGGCACTACTGACAATCACATGGTATTGTTTTTATACAAACGGATAATGATCGGGTTACACACACTACAATGAGAACGCAGTTGAGGTTAGATTTTCGAGTTTTCTCCTACATCATTTCTTCTACTGATGGATAGATAGTTGCAGTCAATACAGAAATTGAACAATAATTGAAAGAAAATAACATAAGAAATCCCGGTTATTTCGTTTTCGCAAACACTTCAATGTTACTGTATTGGAAGTACTATATGATCATGGGGCGGAAGTGTTTGTGAAAACGAAATAACCTGAATTCCTTATGTTACTTTCATTCAATAAATGCTCAATTTCTGCATTGACTGCACCTATCTATCAGTCAATTGTAAAACGTTATAGGTGAAAACTCGAATTTCTCATCTCAACATTGGACAGAATTTCATTGTGCGTCACCTGATCATTTATGTTTGTATGTAAACAATACCACATGTTTCTCAGCTGTATTATGCATCAATTTATACCTTGACTTAGCTTAAAACCAAAATACTATATTCAATCTATTAAGCATACTGTTAGCTTAAATTGTGTGATTTTTTTCCCAAATTCTCAATAAAATTTCTTCCTTTAGTTAGAAAACAATTGCAATGAAAAAAAACTGCAGAAGTAAGCCCATGCAAAATTAAAATGGTAATGTAATTCAAAGCATTTTAACCTTTTAAAACATTTCAGCAATTACTAAGCTACACTAGGAACAAATTGGTGAATATTTACAAAAATACCATCTACACAGCTTGTGTTTATGAACATATCGTTCACAGCAAACCTAGGTCTATGCTTAATGGACATTTTAATTTATTTGTTTGTGGTTAAACACCCATGTAAACAACCTTCAGTCATGGAAGATAGAGCCACCATTTCATAGGCAGTTCCTTGATAGAGCAGTATATAACACACTAGGGCTACTTAGATAGTGCCTAGCTAGCCATCCTTCAACCGAAACCTCAAAAAGTTCTAACAATGTGTCTTTGTTTGTTCAATCCTGTAAGAGTCAGACTTAGATAGATGGGGAGATTCTTGTGATGTGGTCCAAGTATAGTGCACAAATTACAATATGTTTTCCTAAGTTACTATTAGCAGCAAGTAGCCCAAGGGTAACAATCGCTCACCTGAGAGTCAGGAAGTAGTCACTGGACAAAAGAAAAGTAGTTGGGTTGTTTACAATTATATGGGCATGGTGACCATTTTGGTCATGTGACCTGGATTTTTATAAATTCATTTCACCTTCGTATAGATGCTTCATATAATTTGGCTTTGTTTGGCCAAGTGGTTTCAGGGCCAAGTGGTTTGAGAGGAGAGGATGTTTGAATATTATGGTATTATACATTTACATTGCCCCGGGTGGGAGCAGATGAGCCCCTGGGATCCATTGTTTCCAGTTTCTCCCCAATCATATGCATAGGCGACCCAAGTTTATCTTGCCATGTCATCACAAGGTCACGAGTTCTATATAAATTGGAGTATTTTTGCCATCGATGCTTCATGCCAAGTTACATTGAAATCTGTTTACTGGTTCCGGAGATTTTTGAAGGGTTTTTATCATATATGGTCATAGCAGCCATCTTGGTTGTAAACCTGGATTATTTATATATTCATTGGTTCCCCCTTCCTATAGATGCTTCATATAAAATTTGTCTTTGACTGGCCAAGCAGTTTAAGAGAAGATCTTTGAAAATGTGAACAGACACACGGATGGTCTGACAGACGCTGGCTCGAGTACCATATTATAAGCTCTCCATGAGCCAAAGGCTCAGGTGAGCTAATAAACAATTCAAATAATAACTAGCCTATG
Organism: Rugalucina vietnamica; assembly: GCA_964017185.1. Classification (NCBI taxonomy): domain Eukaryota; kingdom Metazoa; phylum Mollusca; class Bivalvia; order Lucinida; family Lucinidae; genus Rugalucina; species Rugalucina vietnamica. The sequence continues at coordinate 43,804,080 of OZ024883.1, read as the reverse complement.
GCATAACAATAAACCAAGACTTACAATAGGCCTTTTAAAAACACATTCGAGGGTTAAGCAACAAGTACTTATAAAGGATTCAAATAAGACAAATGAGCTGCTATATAACGAAAACAAACACTCTGCATATGTGAAAATAAAGACAAATCAGCTGTGCAGACTGCACAACTGACCAGCACCTTTAGTTTCACAACACAGATAGTACAATCATTATACAACTTAAATAAAAAATTAAAACACCTGGCCTTTTTCAGTGACTGTTCAGCCTGGATTTTCTAGGACCTGGTCAGAAACCCAGATTGTTAGTCTTCTAATGCATAACCCAAATGGATTATCATCAGTTCATTCAGACATCCACTGGAGTGTTCAACAAGAAACATTCACAAGATGGGAAACTATATCATACTGCATCCACATGAAGTCTAAATAATGGTCACACATGTGTCTGTCTATATTACTTACAGCATAAATAGCTGATATGTACTGTCTTTTAAACCACTCCATTATTATGAAGAATGCACAACTTGTGTTTGTCCACAAAAGAATGTACAATAACAATAGTGTCTCCATCACAAAGAATAGAAGCAGATTGCTGAGAAGCATACACAGCAACATGTACCAGGTATGTTTCTTTTCTTCTCTGTCAAGTGGCACCAATATTGTCCTTCTTACTGTGACATATCTATGCTTTCTCCCATTTCCTGTGAAAAGAAAAACTGTATTTGAAGGCAATTTTTAAAATCTTTAACCAAATATATAAATACTAACTTGTATGAAACGAACTGGCACATTCTTATTTTTTTGCCCATGCAAAACTAATTGCTCACACTATGTTTGATCATTGCACTTGCATGTTTGTTTTTTTCCCACCTCGGTTTTTCCTGATCTTTGCCTACTTGTACCTTCTTGTACTAAGCACCAAACTTATCATTAAAATACATGTAAAGGGCTTGTCTGCTTGGTCATATGTCCTTACTACTCATTTTTCACATGGAAATTACCATATCTTAATGCATATCTATCACTACTAACTGACAAATCCTCCTATTGAACAAGCTAATAAAAGCAGAGGAATAACCATAGAATACTGTAAATTTGGAAATGTTCATGACAAATTATTTTTTGCTAATATTCACGAATTAATTGTCTCATGAAAATGAAGTTATCGCTAATAAAGAATTACTGTAAGCTTTAAAGACTGCTCAAGAACTAATAATTTTGAAATTGAAAATTTGCAAAATAAAAGTCCCCCAAAAATGTTCCACCTTACAGTAGTTTTGTGACCAATTTATCATTTAATGTTGTTTATAGACTTAAGATGATAAGTTAGCACAGGAAAGATTTTCCCAAACATGATCTATCAATCCATTTGAAGACAAATAGAATGAGTAACAATTCTAACTTACGTTTATTCTTATTAGTAGGATTTCTGGTACTCTTCAACTTTCTTTTTTGCGGGACCCTCCTTTTTGGCACTGTTGTTTTAGTGATTACAACCTGCATAAAAGTAAAAAAAAATATTTTAAAAACTAGTAGTTGCAAATTACATCGTAGTTTACACACATAAACAGACACACATACAGAGAGAGAGAGAGAGAGAGAGAGAGAGAGAAAGTGAGAGAGAGAGAGAGAGAGAGAGAGAGAGAGAGAGAGAGAGAGAACATACAAGCAAATTAATTACATAAAAACCAGTGTGACACCATATTAGCTTACATATTAATAAAGGAAAAATGCTATGTATCAGTTAGGAAATTTGAATGTGCTAGCGCAATGAAAATGTCCCTGAGGGAGCTGTTATTGAATATATTCTGCACTAAAGAAAGAATTAATGGTGCACTATATTTTACAGCCCCGTCACATTTTTGTACACCTAAAAGCTTTCATTCCTATGCATTGCAGTTACACATTTTAGCATGTGTCTTGCATGGCGTCCAGTAACGAGAATAAATAAATGCGGTGCATTAACAGCATGTGTGCATGTGAATTGCCTAATTTATACACAGATGTTTTCTTCTTTAGTATTGTGTGGCACAGATTGTTATGCAATAATAGCGATTAGCTAGTCAGAAGAGGATACTTGGACATTTACTATAACATATATTTAAATTGGAAGGCAGTCCCTTTGGTGATCCTATATATAGGGCTCAGTAGCCTTCAATCAACATCTCAGCATGACCATAGCTGTTGACTAGAATGTTAAGCAGTAAAATTCAAAGAAAGCTGTCAAATGGTGCTAGACCTCAGGAAAAGGACACATTTGGCATTGCATAACTGATGGTTTATTGTTGACAGTAAACCGCAATATACATATACATGTATTAGAAACAAAAACATTCACTATTGAGAAAATTATTGTTTCACGGAACTTACTGGAAGCAAGTTTTATGAAAAATTGTTTCACTACAACAAGTGTAAGTCTTATTTACCTCTGTCTCTTCAACTTCCATTTGAAGTAGCCTGTCCAGCTCTGGGGGAATATCATCACTCTCATCTTCAGGTGTCTGTCTATCTGTTTGTTTTGGTAAGGTTTTTAATATCCATTCAGGGTGTGATGATGGTCTTTTTCTTTTTAGTTTGTTCACAAATGTCTTCCACCAATCGAAATTTTCCTCTTTTGAAAATAAATGTTCTATTGCAGTCACTTGTTTCACGAGGCGGTCTAAACTTTCATTGTCAAACTCCGGTTTTAGTATTTTTGGATTTCCAGATGGAAGATACACATTCTTGTTTTCGTATGTCTTGAAAAATGACTTCTTGAGTTCCTTCCATATTTGATTGTGTAGTCCTTTGTATTGAATTCTGATATCTCCATCAGGACCTCGAATGAATCTGTAATGGAGTGGTCTGCTGTGTTTCTTTGGAGCCGACAAATGTTTTTCAAGCCACGCTTTTACGTCAAACATGTCTGTAATGTCCGTTGGATTTGGTAGAATATTCATTAGTTCTTCATACGTTTCGACATCATTTTGTTTCAGTTTCGAAGATATTTGCGAAAAGCCAGCATCAACATCCTCGTGGGTGTGTCCCACCATTAAAAAAGATAAGTGAACCTGAAATAATAAAAATGAAAAAAATTGTTTTTCAAATTGTTAATTACTGTAATGGTGGACAATTAAAGGGTAAAAGCAATGAAAGTTTAATCATGTTTTTTCTTGGAGAAGGCCTTGGTTCGAATGCTGAATAAAAGTTAACATTAAAAACAATGTCATTTATATCCAGCTTAACAGTACAGGATAGAATGGTGTTTTTTTCACAATCCTTTAAAATGATTCTAGATCCACATAATGCTGGTTGTCCCACAACAGCTTAGGTCATATAGAAAGAACCTTGGTTTAAAGTCTCATCCGACAGACTGGACAAGCCCCAGATTGAAACTGCCACCCCTCATTTACAAGGCAGGTGACATATCATCTGCACCACAGAAGCTTATTTCTACAGTATGTATATTTTTTTTTTAAAGTTACACTCCAACATATTTACTCCAACATTGCATATTTCGAAACAAATTAAGCACTGCTACAAGAAAACTGGTATTTATATGCCCCCTACTTTGGAAAAGTTGAAAGGGCATACTGCTTTTTGGCATGTCTGTGCAAGCGTGCATGTATGCCTACATATGTTAGTCACTTTTTTGTAACTCTTGAATGGTGCATGCTAGGGTTTTGAACTTTCATACACATATTCCTCATGAAACAATAATCGAGAAAAAGAAATTTGAAAATCATGTGTGCAAGATATCCAAAAAGTATTTGAGCTAGAGCCTTCATATTTGGCTTACTCATTACTGATTGGGACTGAAGAGTAGAACACCTGATTAGCTTTTGAGAACTTTTCCTTAAATCTTGAAAAATTACAGAATTTTGAAATTTGATTGATTATCCCATTTTTGGTGAATTTTTAAGCTTTTGAACAGTGAATGCTAGGGTTGTGAAATTTAATATACAGATTCCTCATGTAAAAAAAGGTGTCCCATATTTTATCATGTCCGAGCTATGCCCCTTTTTTTAGTTATGTCCCTTTGAAAAGAAAATTTGAAAATCTTGTGTTCAAGATATGAGCTGCCTCGTGGGAAAACCAACAATGAGATTTCCAAACGGTCTGACACAAACCAAGCTGTACAAGCACAGAAGCTGGCTAGAAGCTTGAAATTTTGGATTTAAAAAGTAGAGGAATTGTACTATCCGTATTGCGAACACAAAGACGTTGATCAGCTTCGCGGTTACCGAGAAGTTGATCTGCATCTTTGTTTTCGCATATGCAGATTGTTGGTTTTCTCATGAGGTGGTTCATATCTCAAAATCTATTTTAGCTACCGTCTTAACATTTCGTATACTGATTGGAGCTGAAGTGTAGATCAACTGATTAATTTTTTAGAAGCTTTGTCGAATTTTGACAGAATCTCAGAAATTTGATATTTTATCTCCGTTTTAACTTTCAAAAAGCCTGCATTCTTTTTCTAGACCGAGGTCAAAACAGTGGTGACCTGGCACCTACACCAGGAAATAAAATTTCACTTCATTAGGGGCAAACATACAGTTAGGGGCTTAGCGTTTTACAAACACAAAATTTCTAGTTTACACTTGTTTTGCCTTCTTAATATCTCTGAATGTTTTATACTAGCTAACTCGAAATTTAAATCTTACCTTACTAAATATTTAAGAATATTGATCACCAATGGACATGCTTATACATGCCTGCTGAATGCTGTGATGCTCAACTGAAGGAGCATTTCTCATGTTAAATATCAAGATAAGAATATCTCTACTAAGTACATATAAGGATCATACATTTTCCCTTTATTCAGATGACGTGAATCAATATTTTCAGACTACAAAATGTGGGTATGAATAAAGAATTTATGGGAAGAGAAATGAATTGGTTTTCATATGTAACACAGTTTTATGATTTAAATACTAACTTTAAAACTAGCTATATCATATAGAGCACCCAGTCTTGATCATATATGATCCATTATCCATTCAACTGATTTACAGTCCTTACCTCATTAAAAATTCTTTCTCTGATGAGCAGTTCACAAAAACTCAATACATATTTATTCTTGTTTTCCCTCCAACAATTGTCAGCTTGGAGAAACAGGGTTCCAGGGAGTTTGTTGTTCTGTAAAAATACAAAAGATTCTATTTAATAATTAATAATGCATACATCTGAATGTTTTTATCCCTTGAAAGTGTGAATCTTACTTACTTATCGTGACATGCAGTTCTATAATGATATGCTAACTAAATAAGCATGTAACCACGACTTGCTAACATTAAAATAAAAAGTTGTTATGCCCTGTTGCGATGGTTAATGCTTTGTGTGGAAGCTAGGGTCATTAGCTAATGTGAAGAAAATCGACTTGCTCATTGAATGAATCCATTATTAACTTGATCTCTAAATGAGGCCACTTTCAAGAGCCTCAGTGTTGAGTTATTGTTCATTAAAAAGGAATGTCGCTTGTTATGAACAGTACCCCACACTTCCCTGTCATGCTGGAGATCTTGGGTTGATCCCAGCACAGGAATTACTAACTGAATGTAGATGCCAGCATGTTAGACAATCTATGGTTTGATGCAGGATCTTAAAAGCAAGATTTGAATGTATTCTATCAGTTTAACTAGTTTTACAGAATTTGTTTGTTTAATTTGCAACTATGGCATTTCACATCTTAAACTGTGTTTTAGTTGGAATAGCTACAATGTTTTGTTGGTAAAGCCCTACATAAGAAACATTTACGTTTCACCAGATATCTACAGTTATACAGAAATCAATGTCATGTTCTATTTTGTTGTTTTTGAAGGTTTGTGATCAGGAAATTGTTGAATGCACAAGTTTTACGCTGTAAAGTGTACTATACTTACAGCTGCTTGGGCAGCTTTCTTCAGAGCAAGTAGTAGAATGTTGATCGTCAAATTGGGATCATGTGGCCATTGGTTCATATCTATATAGGTGTCAAAACGTCTTTGTCCATGATTTATCACTCCACTAATATGGGTCTTCAGCAGGTCAAATGGATTGATGTTCTGAAAAAAAGCATGAGATTGTATACTTCTAAAATAATTTTTGCATGTTTTTTGTTGTTGTTTTTACATTTTAAAACTTTTGTCTTACATTATTAAATCATATGGTTTTAAATTTATATTGTCAGAAAAGATTTTGTCTAATTAGTGAATCAACAACAAATGTTGTGAAACAATCTGAAGTGTAAAAACATATGGAAACTTTGCAAGCTGATTGATGTATATCGCAAGTAATACAAAGAGCATCAATCACTGGTCTGAGAACTATCATATGCCTTAATAAGCTTGTGTTACATTTTTAGAATGATTAAAGGCAGCATACTCTACAGTCTTTGCTCAGAAAAACACACCCAAAGGGTCACTGATGAGGCTTGAGTAGCCAAAACCGCGGTATGGCCCATCCCATATCTCCTGCATGTTTTTCCCGCTCTTAAAGGAACTCAGTTTTAAATTATTTACCGTTTCAAGAAACCGAGAGATGATCATTTTTGATTTACTTGTTTGCATTTGAAGGCCTAAATGGAACTCATACTTGTCATCATTTACTTCTGTTGTGGTTCTTGTTCTTTTTATTGTACTTTATAATTTCCTTAAATAAATGCATACCTATTTCAAAGTGGGGCTACAAAGACCTAGTTAAGCTACTATAAAATTAAAATCTTACAAAATTAATATGAATACAAGTCCAAGGCTTATCCATAGCCGAATAAACCAATTTCTCATTCAGAAGAAGAAAAACAACAACAATAAAACAAAAAACAGTGGCCCAATAGTACTGAGATCATTTGGTTTCCCTTATTACTTTGAAGAATGATAAAAGATCTTATCAAACATGAGTGTTGACAAAGCTTAATATCAATTTTCAAATACTCAAGGACAGAGAACTCCAAAATCTGTAGTGGGTACTAACCTAATTTTAAACTCGTAGACACCTGACTTTCCCCATACACCGCACTAGTGTAGGCTAATTTGGTACGCCTGCCAATGTGACTCATTGATACCATTTTTCCTTGGAAGTACGAAATTTTTATTTTGCAGGCATGAGTGATGAAACATATCAGATTGTATAGTATCACAACATTTTGGATAGGAAATTCTCGTGAAATAATTAAGAAATGCTGATTTTGCTAATATGAAAGGTACCTTTTTACTAAACTTGGCTTTTGTAGAATTTATATGTTAATAATAATAATGTTATTATTGGAACATACTCTTCGTTGTTGAACAACTAAACATTTGTGCACCCAGTCTATTGTGTTTTATCCATAAAAACAGAGAAACTAAACAAGTGCGCAGCAATTAGTAGACATTTTTGCACTACAGAAAAACTATTGGTTAGAGTTGCTCTAAAATAAAAATTTTGTAAAATATTTTAGAGGAAAAACATATTGCCTAATTCAACAATGATCAAACTTATGTCACATACAAAGAAACTGCAAATTTGTCCATCTCATCAGTCTACAATTTATCTCATTCCCTTTGGTGCGCCGAATTAGCCAACAGCAGTGTATAAGATCATGGTGATTTGTTTTCTCAAATGCTCAAGGGCAGCTAACTCCGCAGTCCGTCATTACAAAACTTGCCCATGCAAGATAAAGAATTTTTTCTGATATACAAATTGAAAATTTTATCAGAAATATTTTGATTCATTGATGTATTTTTCTTTTTTTTTTGCTACAACATTATCTGTGGGTACACATCAGAACCCCCTTTGAAACAAAAACAATAAAAACTTTCAGTATACCCCCAAAAATTTTTCTAAAGCTGGCCAATCATTTTCTGTAGTCAAATGTAAAACATTTGTCAAAGACAGCTTTCCAGCATTATAATCTTTCATGTACATCCTCAGTATGTCTGTCACATGCCTGTAAAGAATACCTGTACTAACAGCTCTAGTAGATGATGATTTCACTCTTATGCACTACAGTACTGATCAGTATCATGAGAATTTGTCAAATTTTACAAACAGCTGTAAATTTGTCAGAAATAAACATTTCAGCTTAACAATTCCTCATGCATGATTGCAATTTATCTGGAACAAATCTGCACAGAAATAAAAAGAAACATTGAAAGCCCTTAGGTTCGTAGGAGGAGATTTCACAAGGTATGCACTACCAAACATTGGTTGAAAAATGGCAGAGTTGAAAATGCTGTCAATTTGTCAAAACTTATTTTTCTTTATCTCCAACATGTCTGTAACTTTTCTGGGAAGAACCAAAAAATACTGAGAACCCTAGGAGTTGATTTCATGAAGTATGCACTACCGACCGTTACTGAATATAAGAATTTGCTATGTTAAAAAAACTGTAGATTTGTCAAAAACGAATTCTTCAGCATGATATAATTATGTAATTCTTCATGCACATCTGAAATTTATCAGCAAAGTATTAAAAGAAAACAATGAAATATGTAGGGGGAGTTGGTTAAAAAACATATGCACTTTCATGTTAAGACCTTAAAAAGTCCCATAACTCTTGCTATTCTGACCCTTTGGTCCCTAAATCCATATCACTGTTATGTATAACGGTGCAAGTGTGGTGAAAATTTGAAACAAATCGGGCAAAAGCCTCTCTAGGTATTCCGAATGTTTACAGTCATGCTGAAAACAGTATACACCCTTAAAACTGTTTTATCAGGGCATATAAATAAGCATATCCGTGAATACCCCAGTTTTACTAGGTAAAATGGGGTAAAAGGGGTAAACATTATATGGAGTAATCATGGGCATGTTTTTGTGATGTGTTCAGATCTGGCCAAAATAGGTACTCAACCTAAATTTTGTCTGGGACTCCTGCTTATTCAATTCAACTTCTACTTCAAAATCCTAATGAGATTACGGATTGATCTAACTCTTCAATGTTTTGATAAGTGTACTCACCTTGGGCCTTCTGCCAGTGAAGTGAGGTAGATTTGACTTGGCTGAAAAAAAAATGCACAAATATAGCATTCAGTATAACATGTTTTATTAATGCTGTGAAAATCTGCTTACTAATAAGCCCGGAGGGTGTACTCCAATATTAAAGGAATAGGCTCACAAACTATTGTATGTAAGTTTTATAAAAGCCTGTGGGTAGCTGAACAGTTTGCAACAAATTTCATGAAAATCAACCAAGGTATAAGAAAATTTTAGGGATTTGAAAAATTTGACAGCCACAATCCAGAACAAGGCTGAGATGGTATGATGTCACTCCCTCACAATAATGGAATGCTAAATATCTGTCATTTTCATACAAATTCAAGTAAGAAAAGTGTTGAAATATTTTTCCTTCACTTAATAGAGCTGTACTGATCTGTTTCTGAATGTAAAAGCTAAGCCTTCTACTGTAAATAAGCATTTTTCCGTTTTTGTCATGTGACTAGGCAAACAAAATGGCGACCACCATAGGCGGCCATTGTTAAATTTTAAAACTTCATATCTTTAAAACCACTAAACCGATTTTAATAAAATGTGGTGTCAAAATAATTGTTTCGCTGATCAATTTCTTTTGAAATGAAGGATAATGTTTGTAAACCCATTCCTATAAAGCAGTATGGGTATGTGCCGCGGTAAAGCCTCCCTAATTGAGTTTTATTAGCTCTGAATGTACCTACTTTTTCAGTTCTATTAGCTCTAAAAGCCCCCTCTTTTCTGAATGCACCCATGTTTCCCAGTTCGATCAGTTCTAAAGGTACCACTTTTACCGTTCTACAGTTCTGAAAGCACCCACTTTTTCAGTTTGATCAGCTCCGTAAGCGCCCTTCTCTTTAACCTATGGCACATACATACCCATTTTATTTGTGAGTATCCCCCCACCAGGCTAATAAGATGGCAACCAATACTTTCATAGCAAAATGCGATGATAATAAATTCAATTGCAGTTTTTCCTACAATGCAGATGAAGAATACGAAATGTGAAAATATCTCTTTGTTCTTTTGTTTCCCATTTTAAAACGTATCACAAAAATCGGAGAATGGTATGATGTAGGTAATTTATCAAGCTTCTTTCATCTCCAGCCAATCTGCTGAAAATGTAGCCTGTGGTTTGGATCCTTTTGAAGTGATAGCAAAACATGCGTTTTTAAGTCATAATTACGCTTGATTTTCCAACGCAATTCAATGCATCCATTTTATTCCGAATGACTTATGATGAAGATTTGTGATAAAAGTTATTTATATACCCGTGATTGGAAAAAATCAATATCCTATTGAGTGGCATGACAAGTGATGAAGAAAGGAGATTAGCTATGAAGAAAATGTGTTATACTATCAGCAAGAACAGTCCTGTTAATTGTAGGTGCTGTAGGTGAATATTATCAGGAAACAACGTTCCTTAATTGGTTAGAATTTCTGCTTCAACATTTTATGAATAACCTCCTTATGGAGAAAGTGTTTTTGAGACCCCTTGATTATTTAAATAAGTGCAGCATAGGTCTGTTTGCTTTCACACAGAAACCAATCACCTGGGAAAGTTTTAGCCAAAGATTGATGTTTTTATTGTGTATGTAACATTGTACTCTGAAATGACAGAAATTCAAATCCGATTAAATGTCTGTTGCCTTTTCACTTTTGTTCAGTATATAATACATACCTTGATCCATGCCATCGATGATAAGTGACAGGTAACCTTCAGGGTCAGCTCTACTTTGTTCCCTCTTTCTGTAGTAGTACTTCCGCTCGAGCCTGAAATATTTTATCAGGTACTTTTATTAAATACTGTAATTATGACGTTAAAAAAACAGTCTTAAGGATTATACCGACATCATAAATAACTCTTGTTGAGAGAGCTCTATGTATCACCAGCTTAAGATTTTGAAAATGGAGGATTTGCGTAAAATAAACTTACAAACTAATTGTCTAAATAAAGTCCTTACAATTTAATGAAGTTTTTAATTAAATAGAAATGACACCAATGACATCATAATAAAGGCGACATTATGTCAAGATTCCATCAATTTCATTGTGTCGTTTTTTGGCGCCATGCTTTTGAAATTTGTGACATTCGCCAAATTGTAATAGCTGCATGTGAAATGAAACAAGAAAACAGTATGTTCAATTAAGCTACACATTCAATACTGTTTCATGGCTTAAATGTCTTAATGGGTCATAACAGTGTTTGATTGAGGTGTCAATGATAATACCAGAACCCACCAATGCACTGTTTTAATTGCACATCACAGATAAACCAAAAAATAATGCCAACACTAAATACAATATTTTCTGGAATATACGTAAATACCAATGTATTATTTTATAAATTGGTCAGTGGTTATTCCAAGTCATATTCCACACTATTTAGAAAGCATTACCTTACAAACTAATGTTGCACAAGCCAGTACAAGTATTAAATTATAAAAAAAAAGGTTCTGTCACACTTGCACTTAATTTTGGAGCTGATAGTACAGAATGAATGCTTCTGAAAATACTGATAATATACAAATATAGATACAAGCAGAGACAGCCATCTCCAAAGGTCAAACACTTTTCATTAATTAACAGACATCTGCACGCCATATTCTGGCACCTTTTCTCATAAATAGTATCTGAGATGAAGATCTTAATATTTGAAAATGGCTACAGATAATGAACTCATAGCAGACAGACAGACAACTGTACACCAGACATGCATGCTATTATATATTATAAAACTTGAAAAGTAGGTCTGTTGAGTTTTAGTCATTAATAGCATTGATTTCATTAACATGCTCAAGCATTCGATCATCTCAACAGTGTGTCTGGGGTGGGTTTGGATTCCACACAGGACATGCAAGACAAGCCAAGTTCTCATTGTGGATGTACCAGTTGATTTTCTCTGGCCCATGCCGCCCATCTCTTGAAATCTTGAAAGGGATGTAAAACTGAAAATTCTTACACTTCACTAAGGTGAGCTTAAAGCAATACCGACCTAAGTAATCACCTTATAGTGATCTTATAATGCATATTTATAGAAAGAGACAAGACCGCAGTTCAAAGCAAAAAGTAAACTTACATTTGTCTTTCATGGTGGGCTGCTCTCCTTTTTAGAATCTTTGCTCTTTTACTTGGCTTCAGTGTTTGTTCTAACTTCTTCGCGAAACCTGCACATTTGACACACTGGGAAAAGGAATTGACCTGAAATATTAGTTTTAAGTTTTTAAAAACCATAATGGACCTGCAAATGCAATCTCAATATATTTTTATGTATTCTCAGTTTGTCATCAGAAATATTTGATTGCACAAGTAACCAAACAAAAAAAAAAGAAAAAAAAAGCTGTGATAAGTTTAATGTTGATATTATGACAATGAAGAATAATACAGACAATTAAAATGTATATAGAATGAGGCTATACATTTTGTGCAGGAACAGGTAAATAGCTGTTAGCAGTAGCCACCCATGGGATAGCTAATTGAAATGATAAACCAGAGGACCAATGGTCCTGTAAGCGCTCACCTGAGATCTGAGATATATACAAATAAACATGTATGTCTATGATGGTCATATACATATAAATAGCCCTATGACAGGGTCAGACCAGGGTTAATTTCTTCAAAATCATAAATATTCTGTCCACTTGCCCATTCCACTTGCCCATTTCCTGGAAGTTTTTCCCTTCAGTGACATTTTAACAGTTTTCTGCATATGTGACCTATGTTGACCTTCCCATAAAATCTGTCAAGGTCATGATAGGATCATGATTTATACACACATTGAAGTACACTACTACTCTAATCTCAATTGCTACATACACATGTATCAAGTTTTGCTGCAATAAATTCAGCATGAAGATTTTTGAAGGTTTTTACCATATATGGGAATGACAGCCGTCTTTGTCATGTGACCTGGTTTATTTATAATCACATTGGTTCCCCCTTCATACATATGCTTCCTATAAAATTTGACTTTGATTGGCCAAGTGATTTTTGAGAAGAAGACCTTTGAAAACTATAGTTATATACATGTAAAATGCCCCGGGGCAGGGGGAGACCCATCCCTTGGGTCCAAATTCTTTTAATAATCTTAATTCTTCAGTTCATTTACCCTTTTCCTGCAAGTTTTGCCCTTTAAATTTCTTTTTAACAATTTTCCCTATTCAAATGCATAAGAGATCTATGTTGACCTTGCTGTAAGATATGTCAAGGTCATCCCATCATGATTTATATGAACTTTGTAGAGCTCCAATGCCTGATGCTTCAAGCCAAATTTCAAAATCATAGGCCTTCTAGATCTGGAGAAGAAGATTTTTAAAGGTTTTTGCTATTTATAGCCATGGCCACCATGTTGGTCATGTGACCTTGACTATTTACACAAACTTTCATTCACCCTTCCTGCTCCTTGTTAAGTTTGGTTTGACTGGCCTAGCAGTTTCAGAGAAGATGTTTGAATATTATGATCATATACATGTATATAGCCCCGGGGCAGGGGCAGACGACCCCCTGGAGAAGACAAAATGTTTTCATAAGCATAAAACTTCTGTCTATTTGCCCATGCCCTGCAAATTTTGCTTTGCAAATTATGGTTATATACTTGTATAATGCCCTGGGGCAAGGGCAGACCCATCCCTGGGTTCCAAATTCTTTCCATAATCTTAAATCTCCAGTTCATTTGCCCATTTCATGCAAGCTTTGCCCTTTAAATTCCATTTTAACAAATTTCCCCATTCAAATGCATGGGTGACCTATGTTGACCTTGCTGTAAAATAATACAAGGTCATGTCAGGGTCATGAGTTATATAAATTTTGTAGAGCTCCATGGCCTGATGCTTCATGCCAAGGTTCGAAATCATAGGCACTTAAGTTCTGGAGAAGAAGATTTTTAAAGGTTTTTGCTATTTATAGCTATTGTGGTCAGCTTGGTCACTATGTGGAAGGAGACCTAGACCATTTCTACAAACGTATGTTCCCCCTTCCTGAGAATGCTCTTTATGAAGATAGGATTAAACTGGCCCAGTGGTTTCAGAGAAGAAGAAGTTTGAACATTGTGGACATCGACAACAACGACGGAGCATGGGTATACTATAAGCGCACCTTATGAGCCTAATGGCCCTGGTGAGCTAAAAATATTTATACTTTTATAAAAACCCTTAAATGCAGATGAGCTGGTTTTATTTAAATTTTAACAAATCTATAAAGAATTTATACATTTACACATACTAGCATGGTGGCTTATCTTCAATGGTAACAGGTCCAGTTATGCAAAATTAATTCTGCCTATTTGCAGTAGTGAGGTACCACACACATTTTGGAAAAAAGGGCAAAAATTCTTTCTGAGAAACAGAACTTTTAACTTGTGAATGGATATATAGAAAAAGACAGACAGCAGCAGAAAAGAGTAAATTTATAATACTTACCTCTTTTATTTTCAAATAGGGAAACCTCTCCTTCCACATAGTGAAAAACATAGTCTTTGATATCTGGTCACTCACTAGTATATCTGATTTATATTTTTCAAAGACACACACTTTTCTGGTTTTATAGGGAAGTAAAATGTCTTTTGTATTCGGCATTCTGTCACCATAAACTTTGGCAAAATCTTCAAACCAGTTCATTGTCTGTATAACTTTTTTGGAGATAGTCTTTTCCGATTTTGTTGTGCCAGCTTTTGCATCCCTCTTACTCTGTTTTCTGGCACTTGTCAGAGCATTCTTATTTACGCGGAGAAGGGAACAAAATGCTCGCTGGCATACCTCCTTGCCAGTGTCCAGTCTTATATACGTGAAACGTCCATTCCTCACTTTCATGGATGCTGAATGTACTAGAAACTGTGCCTGTGCCTGCCTCGACTTTGACCAATATCTTTCTCTCAGATTAAAAATATCACGAGCTGAAAATTGTCCCAAACAATTTTGTTGACATTTGCACTTTGAAGTTTTTGTTGCCAGGATATGACGCTTATTCAAGGCTTTCTTTGCCAGCAAACTCTCTCTTGTTAGTGACTCACCTATAAAAAATAACAAACACATGTATATGACAATCCCATTTAAATTGGCATTGTGTACGGGGGATGATCCAAAATAATGTAGACTTTTGCTGTAGCTTCAAATGCTTTTTTACGTTAAATGCAATGAAAATGCGCACAATTAATAAAATATTTCAAAAACACATACACTGTAACTCAAATTTGTTTTAACTTAGACACAACATGATCCTACTGAAAATGTTTGGCGCAATATGTGTGCATATTTACATTTTATCAAGACATGACTTGTATGATATAGGACATGACGGAAACTTTGTGTACGGCGCCTGTGTGACACCATCACCAGGTTTCAAAATGACATGATGTGTTTGTGATACCTATGAAATGTGTGATAATGTTAATCTTATATTGTTAAATAAATGTTATATAAATATATTGTTAAATAAATATGATAAAATAAATCACAATATACATTTTTCTTAAATTCAACTACGTACATTGTATGTTGAATTAAGGCACAGCAAAAGTACACATAATTTTGGATCCCCCCTTGTAACCTAGTGCAGTGACTCAGTAAATATACATGTACACAACTCCAAAAATTTAGTAGGGCAAAAATTTAATATCTAAAATATAATTCTTACTTTTCATTGAAAACATCACGGGATAAAACCTAACTTTTGCAAAAAAAGAAAACAAAAAGAAAAAGAGAGAGAAAAAGGAAGTGGCTACTGACAGCCGGCTGTCAATTGTGAAGTTTTCTGCCATTTAATGACATTTTCCTATTTTTTCCCATTCAAATGCATGGGCGACCTAAGTTGACCTTGCCGTAAAAAAGCCAAGGTCATTCCAGGGTCATGATTTATATAAACTTTGTAGAGCTCCATTGCCTGATTCTTCATGCCAATATTAAAATCATAGGCCTTCTGGTTCTGGAGAAGATTTTTAAAGGTTTTTGCTATTTATTGCCCTGGTAGCCATCTTGGTCATGTGTCCTGGACCATTTATACAAACTTCCGTTCCCCCTTTCCTAAGGATGGTCCACATGAAATTTGAATCTGACTGGCCAAGTGGTTTCAGAGACGAAGATGATTGAAAAGTGTGAACAACGACAATGATGGACTACGGAGCATGGGTCATGTGCTCACCTTGTGAGCCTTACAGCTCAGGTGAGCTAATAAGTTTCTCAGAGTATTTGCTGAAAATTTGAAGAGATTATCTTCACAAATAGCAAAGATATTAGTGTTGAAAGGTCAGTTGTTGATGCAACATAAACATCATGATATCATAAAAAGTGTTGATGACGTTTCGAACTTTCGACCTTGATGACATTAACCTCTTTATATATCACTGTAATGAAAAGAAGCTAGGACTAAAATTCTCGAAATTCTATGATTGTGTGTTTTGAAGTAGAACATATATATCACTACACAGACTATGCAATGGGAACACATTTGCAAACCATTTGATAAAACATGCATAACCAGAGGACCAATGGTCCTGTAAACGCTCACCTGAGATTTGCTGCATATACCAATAAACATGTTTGTTGAGTATTTAACCCCAGTGCAGGGGCAGATGAAGCCCTTGGGCCATTTTTTTTTAAATTGGGCCATTTTCTTTTTTAAAAATAATCAATATTCTGTCCATTTGCCAATTTCCTGCTGGCTTATCCCTTCAAATGACATTTTAACAGTTTTCCCCATTCAAATGCATAGGCGACCTATGTTGACCTCGTCGTAAAATAGGTCAAGGTCACCACAGGGTCATGATTTATTTACACATTGTAGTACTTAAGGCATTGATGTTTCATGCCAAGTTCCTTTGAAATCGGGCCACCAGTTCCAGAGAAGAATATTTTTGAAGGGTTTTTACTATATATGGGCATGGCCGCCATCTTGGTCATGTGACCTAAATTATTTATATATACATTGATTCCCCCATTCCATGGATGCTACACATAAAATTTGGCTTTGATTGGCCAAGCGGTTTCAGAGGAGTAGATGTTTGAATATTATGGCAATATACATGTATACATATTGCCATAAGGTGGGGCCATATTAGACCTGGGGTCAAATTGTTTTCAGAATCATTAATATTCAGTCCTACTGCCCATTTCCTGCAAGACTTTCACCTTAAATGACTTTTTAAAACTTTTGCTCCATTCAAATGCATTGGTGACCTACGTTGACCTTGCCGTAAAATATGTCAAGGTCATCACAGGGTCATGATTTATATATACATTGTAGTACTTGAGCCATCGATACGTCATGCCAAGTTTCATTGAAATCGGTCCACCGGTTCTAGAGAAGAAGATTTTTTTAAGGGTTTTTACCATATATGGGTACGGCGGCCATCTTGGTCATGTGACCTGGATTATTTATATATACATTGGTTACCCCTTCCTATTGATGCTTCATATGAAAATTGGCTTTGATTGGCCAAGCGGTGTCAGAGGAGAAGAAGTTTGAATATTATGGAAACATACATGTATATTGCCCCGGGGATGGGGCAGATGAGCCCCTGGTGTCCAATTTTTTTCAGAATCATTAATATTCAGTCCTACTGCCCATTTTCTACAAGACAATTACTTTAAATGACATTTTAAAAGTTTTCACCATTCAAATGCATTGGTGACCTATGTTGACCTTGCCGTAAAATATGTCAAGGGCATCACAGGGTCATGATTTATATATACATTGTAGTGCTTGAGCCATCAATGCTTCAAGCCAAGTTTCATTGAAATCGGTCCACCGGTTCTAGAGAAGAAGATTTTTGAAGGGTTTTTACCATATATGGGCATGGCGGCCATCTTGGTCATGTGACCTAGATATCTTATATACACATTGGTTCCCCCTTCCTATAGATGCTTCATATAAAATTTGGCTTTGATTGGCCAAGGGGTTTCAGGGAAGAAGATCTTTGAAAATGGTGGACGACGGACACCGGACGGACGCCGGACGGACGCCGGAGCATGGGTATACTATAAGCTCACCTATGAGCCTTCGGCTGAGGTGAGCTAACAAAGGGCTTACCCAATTTTTAGAATGAGGGTAGTCCTTATGGCACAAGGGTTGCCATGGCAACATACATGATACAAATAACTTTGCTTCAAAAGAAATATTTGTGTCTTGGGTTGTGTTACAATAATAAAGCAGTTTGACATAAATAACAGAGCATTCAAAATTTTTCAAATTTGGATGGTTTTTAAAATTTGTAGCATAAAATGTACTTGAACGCCCGAAGACCCCTTTTGTCAGATCCGCGCTCATGTATATTGCCTCACGATGGGGGGCAAACCAACCCCTGGGGTTAAATTTTTTCCAGAAACATATATTATTAGTCCATTTTCCCATTTCCTGCAAGTGCTTCGTTTCAAAATGTCATCTTAACAATTTTCCCCATTCAAATGCGTGTGCGACCTTAGAGCTGACCTTCGGTAAAATTGGTCAAGTTCTTCCAAAGGACATTATTTACATGTATTAAGACATTGTAATACTCCAGTCCATGATGCTACATGCCAAGTTTCATTGAAATCAGTCCAGTAGTTCCAGAGAAGAATATTTTTAAAGGGTCTTTACAACAAATGGGCTTGGTGGTCAAGTTGGTGACGTTGGTTGACCTGGATTATTTACATGTATAAACATATTGTTTGTCCTCTCCATAAATGATTCCTATAAAATTTTACTTTGATTGGCCGAGCGGTTTCAGAGATGAAGATCTTCGTGGAGGACGATGAACAGAAGACGACGGACTCCATGCGCAACATCACGTAAATGCGCGTTTGCTCAAAGCATCGCAATGACTGTACTGTATCATGGTACCTGAGAAAAAGCACATTCATGAGCATGTAAACAACTGACCTAACTTATTTTTCAAGACAGCTCTTACAAAAATAAGCTTTAGCTTTATGCACTAGTCATTTGTAACCACTGCGTCCACCAATTACAAATGGGTAACACCAGGCATAATTTTGATTTATAGCGTTGAAAGAACACTATTCAAAATTCAAAAAAGTACTAGCAAAGCTATCCAAATACCATACAGATGCACACATGAAAATATTGTGTTCAAGATATCTCAAAAAGTATTTGTTAGTTTGTTTTTTTCCCGCCTCCGGTTTTGGAGTGGGAATCTTTTTCTGATTGCTTTATCTGTGTTATTCAGTAAACAAGGCCGTCGTCGCCAGTGCGGCAGGTCCGGCGAGTGCCTGACCAAATTTTTGGCCAAGCATGCCATCCGCCGTACCGTTTTTTTCGACTGCCGCTTACCTTTAATCTTCTCTAATCGCTTCATTATACGAGTCTCGTCTTATTGATGAAATTATTATCACTTGAAACTCGTGTCATCGAGGCAAAGGTGTGAAAATAAACAGCTTAGGAATCACAAAACGTGTAAAACTGTACTTTCATTGAAATGACACCTTGTACATTAGATTCGTCATTGTTAAAGAATTCTGTTCAGCGAAAGGATATATCATCGCCTTAATAAAATTGTTATGCCACCGCCTGATGAGATTCAAAGGGGGTCAAAAATTTGTTTTAAAACCTAAAATATATTCTTATTTTCACAGAACCCAAAAATATACCCCCCAAATATGTTCCCACAAACATATCCATAAAATAATTGTTCATATTTACTGGAAACGTGTTTGATTTGATGTTTTACGTCCCAAGCAACAGCTATGATCATGACGGGATATTGCCTCCTTTTTATGGTACTTCTATAAAACGTGTCTTACATCCGAAATGTGCCCATGTAAAAAACAAAAGTCTAGATGAACACGTATGGATTGTTTGACTAGACCAAGGTTCACGGGCATGATCAGCCTGACCAACTTAACTACATAAATACTAATCAGATAGTCGGTCAGCTGATAACAGGCTTTGCCTGGAGGCACGAGAAGCCTTTCTATTTTTCATGGCCCCAATAGTTGGGGCCATTTTCTGTCGAAACCCCAAAATACTTGAAATTCATGTAAGAAATTTGAAGATAAAGACGCCATACAAAACGCGTATAGAAGCAACAATAAATCAAAAATATCTCGAGGGAGATCATCCGAACCCCCTTAACGACAAAGAGGAAACCCCCCTCTCTTGCTCTCCCCCTTCGGCACTCGATCTTGTATTCGCCAGACCACTTTTTAGAACGCGGCGACGGCCCTGGTAAAAGTTGAGAACATACTGCCTGCTTGTATAATTAAACATGCTGCTTAGTGTCACAAATTTCAAAGTCATGGCACCAAAAAATGTAGCACGACATTGATCAAAATGCAATGTAACATTGCCTCTGTTTTGATGTCATTGGCGTCACTTGTACAAAGAATGATGTTTTTTATTGCTATTTATATGCTGCCTTTTAATGTGAAACAAACCTCCTTAGGGATAACATGATTAGATGTCCAGGTTAATAGTGCCAGAATACCATTGCTCCTATTTGGCTATTTAATTGAAATAATAAGATTCTTTTGGGAAAAAATTGTTTTAAAGGTGTGCTTCTGTATATCATGATTTGACTTTTGAAATGTTTCATTATTAGAACACGAAAGCATTAGAGATGTCAACGTTAAAAAGATTTTGCTACAGGAGCGACAGCGAAATCGTTGCAAAAACTTAAAAACATGGAGGGGAAGAGAATAATGGTACAAGACTATCCATAGACTCCTTAGGATGCAGCTAACTGAGCATTTTCATTTGTTTGTTCCATCTACATATTTCTTTTCTTGTGAAAAGACCCTATATTATTTTCAGTATTTCAACTTCACGCAATCAAGTAATGTAACATCGTTTGCACTTGAGTTTGTGAGACAACTTTCCGGAGCTTTCACGAATTTTCATGTCAGATTTGTCTCTATCTTGATGTCAGGATTCAATTTTAAAAATGTTGCACCCACACAAGTTTAGAGAAAAGTGTGCATCAAAACCAAATATAGTTTATGCTGTACCATGAGAGAGAACGTATAAATAAGGAAAATACAAATTCCATTCATATTGTTTATCTGTTGGCCAATTTATGCTACGTTTTCGATGAGGTTCTTTTCAGAGATGTCAGTATAGTTATTAGCTCACCTGAGCCGAAGGCTCACAGGTGAGCTTATAGGATAGGCAGGCATCCGTCGTCGTCGTCGTCCGTCGTCGTCCGTCCACAATTTCAAAGAAGAATATTTCTGAAGCTAGTAGGCCGATCTTGATCAAATTTAATGTGAACCATAATTAGGTTGGGGGATTGATGGCATTAGGTTTTGGAGCAGATTGTATCAAAATTGTGGTTTCCATGGCAACAGATAGGTCCCATAGACTTACAATGGGAAAAACTAAAAAAAGCTTCTTCTCTGAAACCACTAAGCCGACAGCTTTGATATTTGGTATGTAGCAATGGCTAATGGTCTTCTACATAAATTGTGCCATTCATGCCCCTGGGGTCAAATTTGGCCACGCCCCAGGGGTCGATAGTCCCCATAGACTTACTATGGGAAAAAAATTAAAAAATCTTCTTCTCTGAAAACACAGGGCCCGCAGCTTTGATATTTTGTATGTGGCAATGGCTAATGGTCCTCTACATAAATTGTGCCAGCCATGCCCCTGGGGTCAAATTTGGCCACGCCCCGGGGGTCGATAGTCTCCATAGACTTACAATGGGAAAAACTAAAAAAATCTTCTTCTCTGAAACCACTAGGCCCACAGCTTTGATATTTAGTATGTAGCAATGGCTAATGGTCCTCTACATAAATTGTGCCATTCACGCCCCTGGGGTCAAATTTGGCCACGCCCCGGGAGTTGATAGTCTCCATAGACTTACTATGGGAAAAAAAATAAAAAATCTTCTTCTCTGAAACCACAGGGCCCACAGCTTTGATATTTTGTATGTGGCAATGGCTAATGGTCCTCTACATAATTTGTGCCAATCATGCCCCTGGGGTCAAATTTGGCCAAGCCCCGGCGGTCGATAATCTCCATAGACCTACAATAGGAAAAAAAACTAAAAAAATCTTCTTCTCTGAAACCACTAGACCAACAGCTTTGATATTTGGATTGTAGCAATGGCTAATGGTCTCCTACATAAATTGTGCCATTCATGCCCCTGGGGTCAAATTTGACCACGCCCCGGGGGTTGATAGTCTCCATAGACTTACTATGGGAAAAAAATTCAAAAATCTTCTTCTCTGAAACCACAGGGCCCACAGCTTTGATATTTTGTATGTGGCAATGGCTAATGGTCCTCAACATAAATTGTGCCAATCATGTCCCCGGGGTCAAATTTGGCCACGCCCCGGGGGTCGATAGTCTCCATAGACGTACAATAGGAAAAACTAAGAAAATCTTCTTCTCTGAAACCACTAGGCCCACAGCTTTGATATTTGGTATGTAGCAATGGCTAATGGTCCTCTACATAAAATTGTGCCATTCATGCCCCTGGGGTCAAATTTGGCCAGGCCCCGGAGGTTGATAGTCTCATTAGACTTGCTATGGGAAAAAATTCAAAAATCTTCTTCTCTGAAACCACAGGGCACACAGCTTTGATATTTTGTTTGTGGCAATGGCTAATGGTCCTCTACATAAATTGCGCCAGCCATGCCCCTGGGGTCAAATTTGGCCACGCCCCGGGGGTTGATAGTCTCCATAGACTTACAATGGGAAAAACTAAAAAAATCTTCTTCTCTGAAACCAAAAGGCCCAGAGCTTCTATATTTTGTATGTAGCAATGTTTGGTAGTCCCCATTATAAATTGTGCCAGTCATGCCCCTGGGTCAAATTTGGCCATGCCCCGGGGGTCAATAGTGTCCATGCATAGACTAATTTAAATCTCGTGAGCTTACAATGTGATAATCTCTCAGGTGAGCTACAGGACCAATGGTCCTCTAGTTAGACATGTCATAAAGATGCTTGATGCTGAAAAAGAAATTTAAAAATGAACAAATTGACAGGGTTTCAAACTTAGGAAATAGTTTTCACCAATGCACATATGGCTGCTTTGTAGCACCTATAACTGTCCATCATTAACAAATATCATGGGATCTACAATCAACAATTTTTTTCCCACCTTTTCAGTCCATTGTGGACATTTATTATTAGACTGGTTGTTTCAAGTCAACCGTTGATACAAGCCTGCAGTGTTAAGGATAATTGTCAAAGCTAAAGAGCATTTAGAATTAGATCCATAAGAGCTAGTCTGTATTTTGACAACCTTGAACCAGACATCAGTCATACTTGGTTCACATGTACAGTTTCTAAACACAGTCTCTAAATGGAGCCAAAGGTTGTTTTATCACGTAATTAAACAATGCAACATGCTGCATGTGTTCCAAATAATAATGTGTGTTTTAGTAAGTGGCTGAATCTACAATTTTGATAATTAAATGAACCACAACACTACAAAATGTACTTTCAGACATTTTGACATTACAAGTAGAAAGCAGCAAAAAGTGGGGAAAAAATGATGTAATATATACGTTTTAGAAATAACACTGTATTTGTAATATTTGAACACTGGGCTACCAAATGAATGAGTATTAACACATATGAGCCGCCTCATGGGAAAACCAACAATCTGCATAGGCGAAAACAAAGACGCAGATCACCGCAAAGCTGATCAGCGCCTTTGTTTTCGCTAAACAGATAGTACAATCCCTAGCATTTTTTGTCCTTTACAGCTCGGTTTGTGTGGGACCTGGTCGGAAACCACATTGTTGGTTTTCCCACGAGGCGGCTCATATTTATTTTCTTATATGCAGTTAGCTGCCCTTGCTTTAGCCCATAATACACATAATTTTCCTATAACTATCATTAAATGGTACCATAGCAACCACATCTTCATAAAAGTAGACAAAATAATTCTGACAGATTGCATGTATTAAGGTGATACACATCTACCTTAACAACATGTTCTGACCAGTGCTTAAAAATTATGTAAGTGCATAGAGTTTTGTAAGCTCTACTAACATGCAGAAATGCATTACGCAATATTGACGTCATTTTTCACGACAATGACGTCTTAAGAGTTCATATAGTAAATTGTTCATAACTCACAAAGTAACTTAAAATATCTGGCCAAATAAAGACTAACGGACTCTGGAAATGTCATACATCCAAAGTATCATTGTTTTTCTACATTTTCTCAAGTTGTGGCACAAATCTATAAAACTGTATCACAGTTTGATGGGGAAGTGTACAACAGAATTTCAGAAAATGGGCCCAAGATAATGAATGAAAGTAAATTTTATACCTTCATGTCAACAACAATAATCTAATAATCTTGTGGACACTTATCAATGGGGCCGCAGTGCTTGTTGTTAATGATGGACGGTTGTTGTTGATGGAGACATATTGGTGCTACTCTGCTTGGCTAAGAAGGACATTTTGCAAAATCAGCTCATTAGGTCTATTCGTTCATGCTTTGCAGATATGTCACATTTTAAAGGCGTATAAATTGTTTAATGTTGTTTAAAACTTATAATGTAATGACTACTACATTGAATATTCAGATATTGAGAGATGGAGCCCTGTAAGCCTTACCTGCAGACGAGTTCCTATTGCAGTATTACACGAAATCTAATTCATGTTCAATGAATTGTCACGCATTAGCATTAATGCTCAATGTTACAGGTGATTGTGTGGAAGTTCACATAACAAACCTAGCGGAGCCAGCTTGTGAACGATTAGTGAGACCTGTGGACCCTGACCATGTTCAGTACCTCACCGATGAAATGAGGAAGAGTGCCGAATTATTCATCGTGCTGGCAGGGATGGTGGATGAAGAAGTAGACCTAGACCAGTTGAAAGAGCCCAACTGTGGAACTGATGTAGAGGTCCTGGGAGGGAACCACACGAGGATTGCCCTCCAGTATTTACACTCTTCAAACCACCTCCACAAGGAAACCGTCAAGGTCCGTGTCTACAAAGACCTGACAGATGCTGAGGCTCTGTCTATTGGCTACCTTCACAATAAACAGGCAGAGAAGTCGAAGAAGATGACTTTTATGGACGAGACAAGACTAGTGAAGGTAAAATGTAAATTTAGACAGGATTGCTCATTATGGTGAGACAGATTAATGTTTTAGTGTGCAATGGTACATGTAAAGTCTGATTTTCCTCTTAATTCAATCACAGAGTTGAGGAAACTACGTGACATCAGGTTTTAATCATGG
Organism: Rugalucina vietnamica; assembly: GCA_964017185.1. NCBI lineage: Eukaryota > Metazoa > Mollusca > Bivalvia > Lucinida > Lucinidae > Rugalucina > Rugalucina vietnamica. Next base: position 43,779,043 of record OZ024883.1, on the reverse strand, counting down.
GTATAGGTTAAATGTACTCACCCACTAATATATAGTGTTTACAGCTTCTTGAAACAGAACAGATTATTATAGCACTACATGTATTTTGTAAAATTGTGCTTAACTTGATTCACACCAACATTCTGACATTTTGTGGTTTGGTTATCCTTTTGTTTCTGTTCAGCATCCTGTGAACAAAATTGAAGAAATGCTTAAAAATTCATGTATTTTGCATGCAACCCAACATTGACAGCATCTAGGCTGCTGGATTGGAATTGTCGTAACATGCACGCATTTTATGCAAAGAAGGCACAGGAATTGATACAATTAATGAAATTTAAAATCCCAACCCAGTCACCAGGCAGGAAAGAGAGATAATAGTTACCATTGAAAAGGTAAATGAATACAGAGTTAACTTATGTCTCTTACTATTTGATCCTGTCAACAATTTGCCATTTTTAGCTCACCTGAGCCGAAGGCTCACAAGGTGAGCTTATAGTATAGTAGTCGAGCCGGCGTCTGTGCGTCGTCGTTGTCCGTTGTCATCAACATTTTCAAACGATTTCTCCTCTGAAGCTGCCAGGCAGAATCTTTTCATATTTCACATATCACATCTACAGGTGGGGGGAACGAATATTTGTGTTTTTTATATCGATTGGATAAGAACTCTGGTTGCTATGGCAACTTGAAGATTCCATTGACTTGTATGGAGAAACAGTGGAAATTGGCATTCCGTTGTCAGGCTGGGGATATTTGAATTTTGTTTTTACATATATGTTTATTGAGTAGTCCTTCACGTTTAAGGCAACTATTGTAAAAATCACTTTATTCGTTTTGTTGCTATAGCAACATAAAGGGTAAATTTTCGAAAAAAATATTCAAAAATCTTCTTCTCAAAAGCCGTATGGGGGATGAAGCTGAAATTTAGCATACATGCTTATGACACTAGCCTGTACAAAGTTTGTGTTTTTATTGTCTTTGTCCAACCACTTTGGTTGCTATGGTAACTTGAAGTTTCCATTGACTGATAAGGCAAAAAGTGGAAATTTGCAATTTCTGCCTTTCATTGAGGATATTGAAATTTTTACATAAATGTTTATTGAGTAGTCCTCCCCGTTTTAGGCAACTTTTGTCAAAATCGCTTTATTCGTTTGGTTGCTATAGCAACATAAAGGGTAAATTTTCGAAAAAGAATTCTTCTCAGAAGCTGTAAAGCGGATGAAGCTGAAACTTTGCATACATGCTTATGATATTAGCCTCTACAAAGTTTGAGTTTTTTATTGTCCCTTGTCCCACTACTTTGGTTGCTATGGCAACTTAAAGTTTCCATTGACTTATAAGACGAAAAGCGGAAAATTGCAAAATTGGGAAAAAGTGAAAAATATGGATTTTTTGAAAACTATTGCAGACCTGAAAAGTGGTAGATGCAAAACAACTAATGAAAGTATGTGATTAATTTAGGTCAAGGTCATCTCTTGACCTTGGCCGATCTGTCGTCTATACAAACTTTTCAAAGATCTTCTTCTCTGAAACCGCATGGCCAAATCAAACTGAAATTTTATTTGGAGCATCCCTGGGTAGGGGTAACGAAAGTATGATCCCGAAATTTAGGTCACATGACCAAGATGGCCTCCGTGCCCATATATGGTAAAAACCACTCAAAAATCTTCTTCTCCAGAACCGACAGGCCGATTTTCACGAAACTTGGTATGTAGCATTTGGGACTCCAGTCCATCATAGTTTGATAGAATGATGACCCTAGGATGACCTTGACCTATTTAACGGGAAGGTCAATTTTGGAAACATAGGCTTTTACATGGGAAAAAGTGAAAACAATGGATATTTTGTAAATTAAATGCAGCCTGAGACCTGAAAAGTGGTAGATGCAAACAACTAATAGAGTAGATGAAGTTATGTGATTAATTTAGGTCAAGGTCAAGTTTGAAAACATAGGCAAACATAGAAACATGGGGAAATTAGTGACAACTAGGTCTCAGGTAAGCGTTTACAGGACCAATGATCCTATGGTAACTATTGCAGCCATAGACCTGAAACATTACCAAGATGGCCGTAATACCCATTTAGGGTAAAAAAAAGAAAGTAAAAAAACTTTTTCCAGTGACTGTACTTGTTGACTCTCAGGTGAGCGATCGTTGCCCTTGGGCTACTTGTCTTAGGAAGCCTGTACATCCCAATATGGAAGCTCATGTGTTTCGGAGAAGCCTGTGCGTTTTCATTGACCAATGTGACTGCAAAGTAAGTAAAATACTTTACAACTTACTCTTGTCTTATAGTGCCTTATATACTTTTCTTTCAGGACAAGTTACAGAGTTGCCCTCCTGAAAGCATTCTTAGGGAAAAGAAAAAACTGGTGCAGATATTTAATCTGAAGGTATGTATTATTTAATTTGTGATTTCCTTGCAGCTGATCATTTGTATCAAGCATTATACGCCGGGTATGGGCAAGCCCACTAAAATCAATCTTATGTAGTCTTTTGTCTTCTGAAAGGACTGGTGACCTATGGGAATTCCTTGCATGAAGTTGAAATGGTCGAATAAGCTAATTCTATGGATGAATTTTGAATATGACAGCTAAAACTCTGCTCTCACAAATCAATGTGGTGAAAAGAAGAAACCAATACAAGACTGCTGCTTCTACCAATATGCACAAAATAGGGGCCAAGTAAAGATTTTGTAGTTGAACTGAGGAGTTGTGCCTTTCTTTTTTGTAACATAACTACACTGTGTGAAAACAAGTATGTAATTTCTACATTCCATTGAGCTTATGCATCCTTTGATAAAAATGGCATATATTGGTGAAAGTTGTATAAAAATAACTTTGAATTGATAACCCACTACATTTTACTTCTTCATTTCTTCATCACTGTATCTTGTACACGAAATCTTCTGGTACTAAACTGCTTCATAAGGTTGCCATATTGATATCTTGAATGATTTTATTGTGTAAAACAGCATATGTCTGTATGATCTTAGTTTGAATAAATCCGTACAAGTAGGCAATGATCAGGTACTTATACTTAGAGAACATATCATTGGCCGAGTGAGCAGCTATTTTTCAATAGGTGGCCACTCATTTACATGAACTTTACTTAAATACGAAAATGTACCTAAGGTTCAAACAGCACAAAAATTTAGCTCCAAAACATAAATCAAATAGAACCACAACAGAAATATCGCCTTGAAATGATCAGTTATTTAAGATTACTGGGGAGAGGGGGGGGCTTAAACCTGTTAACCAGGTGCCTATATCTCTGTCTGTTTGTAAACTATGCATACCATGTATTCTTTGCATCATTTCAGAATGTGACAGCCCTCAACTACAATTATAAAGCCCATTTAGCTCTTGCGATGAAGGCCAGTGATGCTGTGTGGGATTTGGCGGTACAACTCGAGAAACTGTGGGTGGAGGGCAAAATTAAAGGTGTAAAGAAGGGTCGTGAAATGAAGCAGACGATATTCCATGATATCTTCTCCCACAATCTGAGTGAGGAAAACAGGCAGGACCTACTGAAGTTAATCATAGCCAATGGTAAAAAAGCCTTCTCACAGCGGTTGAGGTGAGTAGATCATATAGACAGTCAAACATGATACTCTACTATCATCTATGTGCAATAGATTTAGCAATTTCCTTTACATCCAACAATCAAGTCTCTGCACTGCTTGTCTTTTAGGAATATAGACATAAGTGGCAATCTCCCCATAAGGACTTAAACAAAACAAATAACAAAATAATCAAAGATTATACACCCAGCACATTTATTTTATAAAGATATGGTCATGAATGTATTTGTACAGCCATTCTTCCTCTTTGGCTGTTCCAATCACATTTGTAATTTAGTGATGAAAAATGTACCTTTGGAAGGCTTGTTCCAAAACATAGGTATACGTTGACTTTGGATGTAAAGCGCAAATACATACAATACAAACAATAAAGTTTACTGTGAAAAAAAAATGCATTTTTCCTGTAAATAATCAAAATTTAGATAATAAAAAAAGATCTACCAGAAATTTATACAGTGAGAACTCGTTTTGGTAGTCACTTTAGGAAAAAAAGCAACTCTTGTGGTTTTGTCAAAATTTATGGTTGCAATGAGACCCCCCCGTCAATTTTGTTTTGTTGTTGGAAAGTTAAAAGTATGCAATATTCAGGAAATGGTGCAATCAGAAAGAATTCCCCACTCCATAATCTAAGGTGGGAAAAACTAAATTGACAATTAGGTACTTTCACTAAGAAAACCATATTGTAAGCTGAGTGAGCAGCTATTTCCCAATAGGCTGCCACTCAGTTACCTGAACTTCACTAAAAGGAAAAAATACGAAAACGTACATAAGGTGCAAACAGCACAACAATACAACACCAAAACATAAAGCAAATACTTCTGGAACAATACCCGTTGTTATGAAACATAAACTTACTGCTTCATCCATATTTCTTCTGACAAGAAAAGTTCAGCCTCTTTAACACAGCCATGTCATGTCTCCCAAATTGATAATTTTGCAAGTGTAATGTATATAACTTCATTATAACACAGTTTCACTTTCAAAAGATTCTGTTATATGGACCCAAAAGATAGCTTTATAATGAAAAAAGCTGCTCATTCGGCTTACAATATGTTTTCATGGTAAAAGTACCTGATTGTTAATTAAGTTTTTTCCCACCTCAGTTTTTGGAGTGTGAATTTTTTTCTGATTGCGCCTTTTCCTGATCTTTGCCTACAAGTACCTTATAATGAGGTTGACCTATAATTCCTCGGTAAAGTTTGGTATCAGCTTTCTGTAAACATTAAGTCTTTAAAGATATACTTGGTAAGGTTTATAAGCAGTACTTTCACAGAAACTTTATGCAGTGCTTGAAGGAGAGTTGATAGATGAAATTTAAAAAATTTCAAAGTCACAGAAAAGCATTTTTATCTCAAAAAAAATCTTTTTTATGCTTCGTATTATTGTTTTTATCATTAAGAGCACTGATTATTTAAAAACAACGATCTGTGTTTTGAAGAAATGTACTTTTAGCTATTTTCAAAATTGCAGTATTTCTGGAACAAAACAATTTCCTAATTCTTTTTCAGGGAACTTGTGAAGAAAAATGACGAAGACGATAATGAAGAGATGGACCAGTCTGAAAACAGAGAGGTATGTTACCTATTCCAAAGTGGGAAGTAGTTTGAGGGTACTAGCTTTGTTACAGCAAATCTTATTTTCCTTGCCTGCACTATAACTACAGTGAAACAAAGATACTGGGCAGCTGCATAGTGTTGCAAAGTGATTCTTAATCCTAAGGCATACATGTATATGATAAATCAGATAATTGTTTTGGCTTGAAATCCAGTGCTCAAAAGATTATACATCTAACAACTAATGTGTTGCGGGTTGTAAGAAAATCTAATATAACAGCAAGTCTGCATGCAACTAACAGGTAATTTCTCTCCTAACATCAGATTTGGAAAGAGTGTTTGTCCAAAATCCTAATAGAGAAGTCTGACAATGTCTTTCAGTCCACAATAGATAAAATAAGCCAAAGATAAAAAGCAGAAATTTGGTCCTCATTGGTTTGCAATTTCTTACTATGTATTTATTAATGTCCACTGAAGGTACATGCTGAAGAACAAGCGACAGAAGGTCATGAGGCTATGTCAGAAGCTGAGCAGACTACAGATGACAGAGATGAAATTATCAGAAAACTGAAGGAAGAGAATGAAAAATTAAAGGTAAATTTAGGTACTTCTTGTGCACAAATACATTCATTTCTACATCGCTTCATATAAGATGTGCTAAGTTTTCATTTAACCTGGTTATATTGTTCTCAGTTAAACCCTTGCATGGTGGCACACACTTTTTGTGTATTAAGTCTTCCACTTATAAAAACATATTTTTAAAGTGGATCAATTATGTTTCAAAATAAAATTTCAATTAATTACCTTGATTACACATTCCCAAAATCTTAAACTATTGTTAAGTGTTTATTGTTCTGTTAGATAATGTTAACAAATCAGATAGTACAATTTATTGAATGAGAGCAATACACTAACCTTGCAGCAAATCCTTAGAAAATGTGAGCATTGAAATAATATTCTTTCAGATGGAGAATGAGAGCCTCAAACAAGTTGTTGCAGAATTGAAGAGCTCACAATGTATTCCTAATGGTAAGATTTGTTTAGGATTTAGACCATGGGGTGTCCAGTGGATCCTTTTAAGTTCACCTGAGCCATTAGGCTCACTCACAATTTGAGGTTATAGTACACCCATGCTCCGTCGTGAAATGTCATAGTTCACACTGTTCAAACCTCTGAATCTTCCCTGGAACTGTTTTACTAATTTCAACAAAACTTGGTATGTAGCATTCGGGACTTTGGCCCACCATAGTTTGTATGAATCGTGACCTTGGGTTGACCATGACTTATTTACATTAAAGTCAATTTTGTCAAACAGGCTTTTCCATGTAAAAAAGTGAAAATATTGTTGGATATAAAAGGAATGTTGTAGCCTGAGAACTGAAGATTGCAAGAACTGAAGATTAGGGAGAAGTTTGTTCATTTAGGGAGACTATGTCTCCCTAGTCGCCCTGTAGGCTGTTCCCTGGGTCATCTCTTGACATTGGCCAAATGCCATTTACATATTAAATTAAAAACTTAATATTTCTCAGAAACCACTTCACCAATCAAAGCCTAATTTTATATGTGGTATCCTTAGTAAGGGTCCAGGTCACATGACCAAGATGGCAACCATGCCCATATATGTGGTAAAATCCTTTAAAAATCCTTTTTCAATGAAAATTGGTTTGTAGCATTTGAGGCTGTTCCCTTCGTAGTTTATATAAATCATGACCTTGGGCTGACCTTGACCTATTAAACTGATAATTTAAATAGAAAGATCTGAATGTTAGTAGATACAAACAGTTTATAGTATAAATAATTATGTGAGTATTTGAGGTCAAGTTTACGTTTTACATTGGCCAACATGGCCTTAGCCAAAGGTTATTCATTAAAGACAAAATCTCAGCTGAGCGATATCAGGACCATTGGTCCTCTGGTTTATTGAGATACTTCCGAAGTGTGACTTTGAAAACAACTGGTTTCAGAAAGATGTTGTAAGGACAGTAGTCTATGACTGCTTTTGAATACTAAGACTTTGCCATGTTTTGTCATAGAAAATCAATCAAAAACCAATACACATTCTTATTTTTAATGCTTTAGTACTCTCTTCCATTCCATATACACCATAGCAATTAACCAAAATTAAATAATTTTCGTGAATGGATTTATCACATATTTGTCTCCATAGGCTCTGTACTATGCTTATATAATAACTTACTTACAATGCAACTGTTAATGTTTATATATTTTGCAGAAATAGAGCCACAAGCAACTTCTACTCCTCACTCAAGACGTCAAGACAAGAGATCCACTGTTTGTACAGAAGGTATGTTAATTTCAACCACCCAGCTAATTAGATCAGACACAATAGCTGGATAAATGCTACAGAGTGTTGATTTGTGATTTACTGTCTGAATATCATATTTCAGAAACTGCATTTTTTTTTAAATATTACTTTTCTGAAACACTAAAAGAAAAACCTGACCATATCATCTTCTATGCTTATATAATAACTTACTTACAATGCAACTGTTAATGTTTATATATTTTGCAGAAATAGAGCCACAAGCAACTTCTACACCTCACTCAAGATGTCAAGACAAGGGATCCACTGTTTGTACTGAAGGTATGTAAATTTCAACCACCCAATTAATTAAATCAGACACAATAGCTGGATAAATGCTACAGAGTGTTGATTTGTGGATAACTGTCTGTATGTCATATTTCAGAAACTGCATTTTTTGAAATATTACTTTTCTGAAACACTAAAAGAAAAACCTGAGCATATCTTCTTCTATGCTTATATAATAACTTACTTACAATGCAACTGTTAATGTTTATATATTTTGCAGAAATAGAGCCACAAACAACTTCTACTCCTCAAACAAGACGTCAAGACAAGAGATCCACTGTTTGTACAGAAGGTATGTAAATTTCAACCACCCAATTATTTAAATCAGACACAATAGCTGGATAAATGCTACAGAGTGTTGATTTGTGGATAACTGTCTGTATATCATCTTTCAGAAACTGCATTTTTTGAAATATTACTTTTCTGAAACACTAAAAGAAAACCTGACCATATCATCTTTTCGCAACCCAGCCGTAAAACATGCCGCAAAAATTTTGAAAATCGGTCCACTAATAAAATAATCATGCCCAAAATTTATTTTGAATAGGCCTGTTGAATAGGTAATCCAAACACCTGGAATAACTTTAAGAGTTTGGTACTCAGCTATGCATACAATATAATTTTGTTTTTTGTTTGATGACATTTTTACAATGGAAAAACCCCTTGAAAATTACTTTTGGAATGATTTTTATTTTTTTATTTTTTTATTTTTTATTTTTTTTTAAGAATTTTCAGATATTTCGTGGCTTTTTACAACATAGGGAATGCAAAACGGTGACATGGTCATACTTTTCTTGAGGTCTGTCATGAGAACTTGAAATATGCAGTTTCTGGAAGATGGAGTATAGACAGTAGGGAATCAGTATTTATTTACCCTTAGTGACACTAAAAATAAGAGTAAATAAAACCTGATACTCTGACAGGTTTCTCGAGTTTGATCCTTTTCATGGAAATGACGTTCACATAACCTTATCAATTAATGAAATATAATGGTTATAAAGTCTATGGTATTAAAAACAGAAAACGTAAACAATGATCAGGAAATGACGCAATCAGAATGAAAATCCCACTGCAAAAACCAAGGTTGGAAAAAACTAAATTGACAATCATTTACTGATACTAAAAGAAAAAAATGGTAAGTCATGTGAGCAGCTATTTTCCAGTAGGTGGTCATCATTTACCCTGACTTGACTAACTTTATGAAAATGTATGAAAGATAAAAACAGAACAATTGTTCAACTTATTGAAGATTGTCCTAAACAATTCAACACCTGATAGAATAATTTGATAAATTGTATAGCAGCTTAATATTAATACAACAGTTTAATTAGGCCTTATGAATCATGATATGTCTTTTCCCTCAGATAAAGAGAACAAGACCCCTTCAAGGAAAAGAAGAGCAGTCAGTGAGCTTCAGGTAATTATGATTTCCACTTTTTGTTTTGGTATTATTCATGAATATTTAAGTCTGCATATACATGTATTATTCATCACATGGTACAATCTTGAAATTGTGATTTCAATCATTAATTGAACACCAAACTGGAATGATTGCTTTATGAAATCATGGTCATGGAAATATTCCTACATCTTTTCATTACCACCTTTTTAGCTCACCTGAGCCTTACGGCTCACAAGGTGAGCTTATAGGATGGCCTTGATCTGGCGTCCGTCCATTGTTAGTCCGTCGTCCACCATCTTCTCTAAAATCCCTTGCCCAATCAAAGCCAAATTTTATATGAAGCATCTATAAGAAAGGGGAACCAAGATGGCTGCCACACCCATATATGGTAAAAACCCTTCAAAAATCTTCTCTGGAACTGGTGGACCTATTTCAACGAAACTTGGCATGTAGCTTCAGTGATCAGTGAAATTGACAAATGGACTGAATATGTATGACTCAGAAAAAATGAAAGTCCAGGGGTAAGTCTGCCCCCCAACCCGGGGCAATACCCATGTATATGATTATAATATTCAAAGTTCTTCTCTGAAACTGCTTTGCCAATCAAAGCCAAATTTCATATGAAACTCAAATGGGAAGGGGGAACCAATGTGTTGATAGATAATCAAGGTAACACAACTAAGATGCCCGCCATGCCCATATATGGTAAAATCCTTCAAAAATCTTCTACGAAACAGATAGGCCAATTTCAACGAAACTTTGCATGATGTAGCATCAGTGAACTGAGTATTTCAATGTGATTAATAAGTATGACCCTGGGATGACCTTGGCCTATTTGTCAGCAAGGTCAACATAGGCATTTGAATAGGGGAAAACTATTAAAATGTCATTTGAAGGTGAAAACTTGCAGGAAATGGGGTAAACTGACTGTATATTTATAATTCTGAAAAACTTTTGACTCCAGGGGTTGGTCTGCCCCCACCCTGGGGCAATATACATGTATTTTACAAAAATAATCAAAGATCTTTTTCTCTCAAACCACTTGGCCAATCAAAGCCAAAGTTCATAGGAAGCATCTGTAGGAAGGTGGAACCAATGTCTTTATAAATAATCCAGGTCACATGAACAAGATGGCCACCATGCTGATATATGGTAAAAACCCTTCAAAAATCTTCTTCTCTAGAACCAGTGGACTGATTGTAATGATACTTGGCTTGTATCATCAGTACCCTGAGTATTTCAATATGTATATAAATAATGACCTGGGATGTCCTTGGCCTATTTTATGGCAATGTCAACATAGGTCCCCCATGCATTTGAATGGGGAAAAACTTGCAGGAAATTGGCAAATCCACTAAATATTGATTATTCTGAAAACCAAAAAAAATAATATATATGCCCAAAGGGTTCATTTGCCCCTTAACTGGGGCTATATACCATGATGTTCAAATATATATTTATTGGTAGAGATCTCAGGTGAGCATTTACAGGACCATGGTCATCTGGTTCAGATTTGATATAGGCATCTTTCAGTTAATGGTGTAAATTGTGAATCCAATTACTGTAAATACTGATTACGAGATTGACTTACCAAAGGAAGCGCAGCTGGAATAAGGAACCCTCACAATATGACCACAGTTGTTTGTTATGCACCCATTGCAATAATGTGTTTAGCAAATTTGCCAATTTGTGTATGTTGCATTGGTGATATACATATGAGCCGCAATGCAAGGAAACCGGTCTTCGGGGTTTCCGACCAGGTGAGACACAAATTGGCCTGTACAGACAAAGAAGCAGGCTAGATGCCTTTAATTTTGGCTTAAAGTATAAGAGGAATTGTACTATCGGAGTAGCGAAAACAAAGGCGCTGCTCAGCTGTGCAGCTAATGCACAGCTGATCTGCGCCTTTGTTTTTGCCTCGGCAAAATCCGTTTTTTCTCGCATCACAGCTCATATGTTAGTCAGTCTTATGTAGGAGCTGTATCTTCATGTGATTTGATTAAGACATCCTGTATTGATTATTTTAAGAATATATTCACAGTTTTGATATTTAATATTAGTGTATCTGGAAGTTAACTCACTTAAATTGAAGTTATTGTCTATACAACTTTTAGACAAATAAAATATTTTGGTCTCAATTACAAAATAGATTTGGACATAATCCATGTCTCTATGTAAGTTAAAAATGCACAGACCTTGAGGTCACACAAATATATATTTTCTACCTCTGTAGTCAATGTTTTGCAGGTTGGGGATCTGGTCAATGCTACATGGAGTGTCGACAAACAAAAATACAAAGCCAGAATCATCAAAAAGCTTTCCGATGGTGAGTACTTACCTTTTGATGATATTAAAATTTAATGTGTTTCAGCAGATATTTCTGCAAAAATAAAACTTTTCAGTCTGTTGCCATTGCTCTAAACTTTGGTTTTAAATATGACTGTGTAACCACAGACAGATATTTAATAAAGCTTCGCTGACTCATAGAGATGAAGATAGACAAGTCCACTTTGTGTTAAGATGGAGAAAAGTAAAAACAATTGCTGCCTTTCTGAAAGGATGTTTTTGTCAGACATAATTATCATCGGAAATGTTTGTAAAATTTTATATTTCATTAACTTTGAACAGACAATTGTTGAACAAACTGATGTTCTATTGTTAATGAGCTAGAGATAAGAATAATTCATGCAGTTGATTATGTCATACTGTTCTGAGAGATCAGCGGTTTGTAAAACATAAATGTATTCCTGTATTCCTTTGCACTGGGCAAATAACTTTTGTCCTTGTCCATGGACCGGTACTCTTGGCAATGGTTCCACAGTAGGGAAAATAGTAAAATGTAATGATAATCAACATGTTGTTTTTGTTTTCCTTACAGAGCTTTATAAAGTGATATTTATACAAGATGATGTTGAAGAAGATGTTCAAGTGACAGAAATAAAGAAACGACGGACATGAACAGCAAAGCTATGGCAAAAAATGTATTATGAACTAGACAATGGAAAATCGTCGACAGTGGCGAATCCGTCGGAAAGTTTTTGCAGAATTTCTTCAACTTTAGACAAATTATTATATATCATATAACTCGGTCATTTACCTTCATCTATGCCTTGAGGTTTGATAGAGGAATGGAGTGATAATTCAATAAGACAATAAAATCAGGGTTGCTGAAACGCTTGATCCCTTAAATAAGATGCCTAGTTTATTGTTCGGCAAAAAGTGACGTTCAGATAAAATGTGTTTCTTTCCTCATTCCTTAGCATTTGATTATGACTATTTTCTGCATTATTTTAAGGCCTGATATCCGTAGTTATGCAGTATGCCTGTTTTTGATAAAAGTTTTGACACTGAAGGTAGATATAAGCATGGAAAGATGTACAGGTAAATTTGACAATAGCGAATCATATTTGTGTAGTGAAAAGGATGTGCACAAAGTACTGATATTATGCCTTTAGAAGGCTTTTCCACGAACAATTTGGTTTGGTCAATGACACTACTAAAATTGATGCAAGTTGTTCTTTAACCCTCTTGCTTTTAGGCTTACATTGATTTGTTCAAGCAATAAGAATCTGTATAATTGACCTTTTCAATATGGCTTTTGCTGTTGACAGTAAAAGTGTCACCAAAGTAAACTAACACAATATTATCGAACAACATTTAGTTTTGCATTATGGTGGCACCATTTGTATGCAAAAATCCTCTTTAAAATGGTTTCTTTTGCGCTATATACTATTTGATTCGCCATTATCGAGTTTGGTTCACCATTGTCTAATGCAGGAGGTATCATATCAACACAGTTATCTCCCATTAGGAAATTGAATGAAATAAAATTATTTTTTCCTGTAAAGCTGAGATATGTTAGATGCTCTTAGTACCAAATAGAATAACAATCCCATGGTCGGTTTAAAACTAGAGGACCAATGGTCCTGTAAATGCTCACCTGAGACCTGAGTTATAAAATTCCAATAAACTTGTTTGACTATAATGGTTATATACATGTATACAATCCCAGGGCAGGGTCAGAACAACCCCTGGAGTCAATTTCTTTTCCAAATCATAAAAATTCAGTCCATTTGCAAATTGCCTGCAAGTTTTGCCCATCAAATGACATTTTAACAATTTTAACAATGCATGGGCGACCTAAGTTGACTTTGCCTTAAAATAGGACAAGGTCATCCCAGAGTCATGATTTATACAAACTTTGTAGGGCTCCATTGCCTAATGCTTTATGCCAAGTTTCAAAATCATAGGCCTTCTGGTTCTGGAGAAGAAGATTCTTTTAAAGGGCTATTTATAGCCATGGTGACCATCTTGGTCATGTGACCTTCACAATTTCTACAAATTTTCATTGCCCCCTCCTAACGATGCTCCACAGAAAGTTTGGCTTTGATTGGCCAAGCCAAAGCCAAATTTTATGTGAAACATTGTTAGGAAATGAATGTGTATACAAAAAATCCAGGTCACATGACCAAGACCCAAACTACATTTCTTTTGTCCAGAGACTGTCCTTGACTCTTGGGTGAGCCATCCTTGCTCTTTGGGCTATTTGTTATTTAGTCACTTTAACCACATTAAGCCAATGTGACAGTGTCAGCTAATTTCAATGCAAAAGGTATGTTATTATAAACTACAGAAACATATGCAACATTTCTTTGAACTGTGTGAAACTTTTGTGTTTTGTTTCGGCAAGTGTTGAACACGGTGTTTGCTAATTTTGAGGCAAGCTGTCAATTATTATAAACTATAGTAACATATGAAGCATTTCTTTTAACCGTGTGAAACTTTTGTGTTTTGTTTCGGCAAGTGTTGAACACGGATGCTGTTTCATTACAAACTATAGTAACATAGGAAACATCATGTACTTTGTACAACAGGAATAACAGAAGTGTGTCGAATTAGTGCATGTATGAGAAGCCTTTTTCACATCTTGTGACATCAAAAGGTTGATTTGGGAGAATGTGCAATAACAAAGTTGCTTTCAATAGAACAACACTATAAATGTTACTAGGAAAAAGAAAATTGGTGTTTCTGTTTTTGTTACCATATTCATTCTAACTAGCACAAAGGCTTCAATATGTGCACAACGTGGTCGATTCTGGAAAAAGCATGTGCACTAATTAGAGTGAACAGGGTAAGTTTATCAAGGCATTTGTTTGATTAGCTCAACTGAGCGGTTAGGCTCACAATGTGAGCTTGTAGGGTGACATGACCTGGCGTCCGTCCGTCATCCGTCCGTCATCCACACTTTTCAAAGATCTTCTTCTCTGAAACCACTTGACCGATCAAAGCCAAATTTTATTTGAAGCATCTATGGGAAGGGGGAACCTATAGGTTTTAAATAATTCATGTCACATGACCAAGATGGCCGCCATTCCCATATATGGTTAAACCCTTCAAAATTCTTCTTCTCCAGAACCACTAGACCGATTTCAACGAAACTTGGCATGAAGCATCGGGGACTGGAGTACTACAATGTATTTATCAGTTATGACCTTTGGATGACCTTGACCTATTTTACGGCAAGGTCAACATAGGTGGAACATGCATTTGAATGGGGAAAATTGTTAAAATGTCATTTGAAAGGAATAATTTGCAGGAAATGGGCAAATGGATTGAAGATATGTGATTCTGAAAAGAATTTGGACCCCAAGGGTTGGTCAGGTCACATGACCAAGATGGCCGCCATGCCCATATATGGTAAAACCCTTCAAAATTCTTCTCCAGAACCACTAGACCGATTTCAACGAAACTTGGCATGAAGCATCGGGGACTAGAGTACTACAATGTATTTATCAGTCATGACCTTTGGATGACCTTGACCAATTTTACGGCAAGGTCAACAAAGGTGGAACATGCATTTGAATGGGGAAAATTGTTAAAATGTCATTTTAAAGGACTAATTTGCAGGAAATGGGCAAATGGATTGAAGATATGTGATTCTGAAAAGAATTTGGACCCCAGGGGTTGGTCTGCCCCCATCCCGGGGCAATATACATGAACATTACAATAATATTCAAAGATCTTCTCTAAAACCGCTTGACCAATTAAAGCCAAATTATATATGAAGCATTTATAGGAAAGGGGAAAATATGTATATATAAATAATCAGGTTATGTGACCAAGATGGCCACCATGCCCATATATGGTAAAACCCTTCAAAAATCTCCAAAACTGGTTTACTAATTTCAAAGAAACTTGGCATGATGCATCAGTGACTCCAGTACTACAATGTGGATATAAAGCATGACCCTGTGATGACCTTTACCTGTTTTAGGCAAGGTCAACATGGGTTGCCTATGTACGTGTATATGAATGGGTAAACTGTTAAAATGTCATTTGAAGGGAAAATTTTTTTAGGAAATTGGCAAATTGACAGGATATTGATTATTATGAAAAATAAATGGCCCTAAGGCTTCATCTGCCCCTATACTGGGACAATTTTCTTTTTTTTTTTATAATATTCAGAATGTTTATTGGTATAAACAGCAGATCTCATGTGAGCATTTATAGGACCATTGTTCCTCTGGTATATAAATGGAGGTTCAGTAACAAACCAGGTCTCAAGGTTATAAAACTTTTTTCATGCTCAGCTCAGCAGAGACCAACATTTATCCTGCTCATAAATGTTAAAATGCCAGGGGTTAGTTCAAATTTCAGGCTTAGCTGAGCATGAATAATGTTTTATAACCTTGGGGACCGGGACTGTTGTTTATTTGGTTGCACACCTTATCAAACATTGACAGGACTGTCACACACAATCGTTGGTGAAAGTAATGTGTACTAACAGTGGTTAACTGCTCAAGAGAACAGTGTGATAATAACATCATCAAGTAATATGGAATATTCCAATGATTACCTTGATACATGTATAGTTGAATAGTCTTCATTGATGATCAGTTTCCAAAATCATTGGAATATTCCAATAATTTATTGTCCGCTTGATGAAATCAAAATTGATCAAATAGTTTTTATGTACAGTTAATGATTTCAAAATCACTAGAATATTCCAATGATTTCTGTTGATTATGATCAGTTTCAAATTGTTTTCAAGTGATCGGTGACTAGTGAGGTTTCCCATGATTTCTTGGTATAATATTGTAATAAAATATTTAATGGTTTATAAATTTAAAGACATTTACAAAAATATTACAGTAGGATTCATTATCATTTTAACAAGAATGGTTTGGTAATTTCAAAATCATTGGAATATTCCAATGATTACTCTTGATTATAATCAGTATGTTCCAATTATTTTTAATTACTATTTCTTGTTATTTGTATAGTTTCATTGTTCTTACTAAGATTTCAAAAATCATTGGAATGTTCCAATAAATAGTTATATGTATAGTGCGAGGCTTGTGAAGAAATCAGTTGAATCAGATGTTAAACATCATATCAACCATGTACTGAATTTTCAATGGTTTATGAATCAGTTCAAAATCATTGGAATATTCCAATGATATTCAAAATCGTTGGAATATTCCAATGATTTCTTGTTACATGTACAAATGTTTGTGGTGAAATTTTCAATGGTTTATGAATCAGTTCAAAATCATTGGACTATTCCAATGATATTCAAAATCATTGGAATATTCCAATGATTACTCTTGATTATGATCAGTATGTTCCAATTATTTTTAATTACTATTTCTTGTTATGTGTATAGTTAAATATTTCATTGTTCTTAAAAATCATTGGAATGTTCCAATAAATAGTTACATGTATAGTGCGAGGCTTGTTAAGAAATCAGTTGAAGATTTTTGGTTATTTTCCAAGAGTTTATTCAGTTTCCCAAAGTTGCTCATCTTTGTTTTAAATAGCAATGATACTATGAAAAGAAATGGCTTGACAAGTTTAAAATTGTTGGAAAATTCCAATGATTTCATGTTATATGTACAGTTGATTTTTGACGAGCTATTCATTGTTGGAAATTCAAATCACTTAGAAATGAAATCATTAATGTTCATAGCCTTTTTGTAATCCGACATTTGTCATGTTAAACATCAACCATGTACTGATAAATCATTGGAATTTTCCAATAAAATTATAGCACAATAAATGCAAAATGGAGTGATATACAGTTGTTGTGTTTTCTTTAACCAAAACATTTGTCTTGGTTTGACACCTGAACTTGAAATTATAGAGTCCTCCAGGAAATCATTGGAATATTCCAATGATTTCAGTGGTCAGAATATTAATAACTTGGAGGAGGTAACCTGTCCATGCTGTTGCTGAAAAGCAGATATTTAGGCCCCCTAAATGAAGGCTACCTGATGCTCATTTTTCAAAGATACTATTTAAGGCGTTTGTATTTCACCTTTTCAAGACCCTAAACCGCAAGTTTCTTGTGCAGAAAAGGGAATTTCGGGTAGATTCCCTTTTTATTTTGTATTCGCTTTTATGTAAACTTTTACCTCTCTGTCGTACTCGTTCCCTTTCGTTCCTGTTGAAACCTAGCCGGATGGCTACCTTGTTGGGAAAGAGCTAGTCATTCTGCTCTTCAAAGGTATTGTCGGAAAAATTTTGTTGTGTTTTATGTATTTTCTTTCTATGTTGGGACTTTAAATTTAATTGCATCGATTCCTGGTCCCTCTATTCTTACTTTAATACAGTTGTCATTATGGGAATAGACAATGTAGCACAGTAGACATTATGGGATTAGACATTTTGGGAATTGACATTTTGAGAGTAGACATTTTTGGAGTAGCCATTCCAGCACCTACCTTCTGTTCAATAGCATGCGTCAGTGGATGTATTTACCTGACAAAGTTTGCAGTAAATTCGTCATACCACGCGGGTGAGTCGAAATTCTTTGTTTATAATGGTTTCCGTAGATCTATGAACGATTTATAGATGAGTTATTCTTAAAACATTGATTCGATCTATATATATATAGCAAGTTATCATGAAATGAGCCTGCGTTTCATGTATTCATCAATAGGTGTATAACGATAAATTGCTGCCATTTTAAGTGAAATAAACAGTACCTCTATTACCGCCTTACAAGTCATTAGCTCACCTGAGTAGTCGAGCCGGCGTCCGTCCGCGCGTCTGTTCACACTTTCAAACTTAATTATCTCTAAGACAACTACGTCAATCATGATAAAATTTTATCTAAAGCATTACTGAGGAGGGGAAAAGGTTGCATTAGGTTTTGGGCCAGGTCGGATCAGAACTCTGGTTTCCATGGCAACAGACAGCTGCCATTACAATGGGGAAACATAAAAAAATCTAACTACAAGGCACAGAGCTTTAATATTTTGTGTGTAGCAATGTATAGTACTCCTCTTTATAAATCCTGCCAACCATGCCCCTGGGATCCATTCAAACCCCTCCCCGGGTGCGTCATTATCTGCCATAGGTTTATAATGGTTGGTTGTTGATTGGGGTTTAACGTCCCACCAACAGCTAAGGTCATATGGAGACGGGACCTCGGTTTATAGTCCCATCCGACGGACTGGAGAAGCCCGGGTTTGAACATGCGACCCCTGGTTTACAAGGCGAGTGACATAACCACTGCACCACGGAGGCTTCTGGTTTATAATGGGAAATACATGAAAAAATCTTCTCTGAAACCGCAAAACCCAAAGCTTCTATATTTGGTATGCAGCAATGACATGTGGAGCTCTACATAAATCCTACCAATCATGCCCCTAGGGTCAATAATGGCCCCAACCCTGGAGCCATTAGCTCCCATACCTTACAATAGGAAAAACATAAAAAAAATCTTCTTCTCCGAAATCACAATTAAGGCCCAGGGGTTAGTAACTCGAAGGCATCGTAAGTTTCCCTTCTTACGACATACTTACGACGATCTTAAGATGACCGCCTTAAAATTTACGCCCTGGCTATTCCAGCTTCTTCAAACTATCGTGACTTTTCTTGAATGAAAGGTGCCTCCTCGTATTAAAGATAATACGATGCTAAGGTGACTTGAGTTGACCGTAAAGTTACGATGCTATTAAGTTGTCACCGAAACTTAAGGTCCTTTTCAGTTATTCACCATAATCCCTAAGAGATACTTAAGTTGGTTGTAAGATGATCTTAAGCTTAAGATGGCTTTGAGTTACTAACCCCAGAGCTTTAATATTTTGTGTGTAGCAATGTATAGTACTCCTCTTTATAAATCCTGCCAACCGTGCCCCTGGGGTGGGACCGTGGAAACACCCCAAACCAATTCAAAACCACCGCAAACCACATTATAACACAGTCAAACTATCTCAAAACACATTTTTAATAATCACAAACCAGATATTTTAGCGATGCAAGCCTCAAACCACTTCAAAAACACCCCAAACCACATCAAAGAAACTCCCCTAAACGCACAAATATTACACCACTTCAAAATACCCCAAACCTCCTCAACAACACCAAAACCACACTAAATCACACCCAAACCATGTTAAACACCCATATAAGCTTACCCAGAAAGATTCCAGATGCATTCAACATACACAGATTACATGCATATATGTATATACAGTAGGTTTATATGGGCATTTTCTAGGCAAACCCATATGCTATGTGTATACCCATATTAGCCCCATGTGAAGCTAATTTGTGAATTTAGGGTTCTGAATCCCATCAAGACTATGTCTAAGTCATGTTTATTGTGTTTCAAGTAGTTTGGATGTGTTTAAGATGAGGTTTGGGGTGGTTTTGAAGTGGTTTGGGTGGTTTGTTGTGTTTTGGGGTGTTTCCACGGTCCGCCCTGGGGTCAATACAAGCCCCGCCCTGGGGGCGTCGTTATCTGCCATATGTTTATAATGGGAAATACATGAAAAAATCTTCTTCTCTGAAACATCAAGACCCAAAGCCTCTATCTTTGGTTTGCAGAACTGACGTGTGTAGCAGTGTATTGTTCTCCTCTTAATTAATTCTGCCATGCCCCATAGGTCCATACAGGCCCCACCGCAGGGGCTACACATGATCATCAGCCATATGCTTAAAATGGAAACACATGAAAAAGTCGTCTTCTCCGAAATTGCAAGACCCAAACATTGTATATTTAAGTAGACAGCAGTGTCATGTGGAGCTCTACATAAATCCTGTCATTCATGCCCCTGGAGTCAAAAATGGCCCCACCCTTGGGGTCATTATAGGACCATGATTTTATAAGATGATTTTTTCGAGCAAACCAAAATGGGGGACAAGCGGATAAACAATTCAGACGAGCTATTCTGTTAATGTAAGTAGGGTTTCCAGGTCACATGACCAATATGGCTGCCATGCCCATATATGGTAAAAACCCCAACTATTCGTTTGTCCAATGACTGTACTTCTTGACTCTCAGGTGAGCGATCGTTGTCCTTGGGCTATTTGTTTTCTATGGGAACACTACATTGACAATGCGTATTAACATTACTATCTTTGAAGCAGTCCAAAAGTATAAGTATCATGATACTTTGAGTTTTATTGCAAAATTGTTAAAGCTGCTTGTACACCCAACAGCCCTTCTTATATCCTCTCCCATGACTCTTGTATTGTTTCCTTGAAGTATTTTTGTTCTTCTTACTATCTCCTGAAACTACAATCTTATTTTCGTTTTCTCTTTTCTTTTCTTGAAATTCTTAGACACAATGGTATTGACCATATCTACATTCATTTGCTGGTTCCCAGTTTTAATGACAGAATTGGACAGGGTAGGCAACAGTGACAACTTCAATTTCAGGGGGGGGGGACCATCGTTTCTGCAAGTTTGCGAGCAATGCGCATAGGCAAAGCAAACTAGAAACACTATGCCCCCAACTGGTAAGCCACTTTCAAGATGTAAAAATGTCCAAAAAATGACTAAGTTCAAATTGTAAAAAAAGTGACAAAAATTAATCTGAGGAGTATATCCCAACCACATGCATATCTTCAAAGCATGGTCACAATGTCTGCAAAGTTTCAAAAGTTAGTATCGGTATTAAATTGTAGGAGGAGTTGCGCACACAAGTTAAAATGCCCGAAAAAATGACTAAGTTCAAATTGTGAAAAAAATGACAAAAAATAATCCAAGGATTATATCCAAACCACATGCATATCTTCAGACCATGCCCATAATACATGTAAAGTTTTAAATGAATTGGCATGAAACTGTAGGAGGAGTTGCGCACACAAGGTACCCACTGCCCATTCACTTTCATTGTCAAAATGCCTGAAAAATGGCTAAGTTCAAATTGCGAAAAAAGTGACAAAAATTAATCTGAGGATTATATCCAAACCACATGCATATCTTCAAAGCATGGTCACAACATCTGTAAAGTTTCAAGAGAATCGGAATAAAACTGTAGGAGGAGTTGCCCACACAAGGTATCCACTATCTATTCACTTTATCAAGGATTAAAAAGGGAAATAACTCTCACAGAATTGGCCCCTAGCCCCTTGAATTTACCTGAAAGAAAAAATATGGGTCCTCTTAATTTTCATATACAAACTACATACCAAATTTCAAGATCCTAGCTCTAACGGTTCCTGACCGAGTGCTCACGCATCAGTATGATCACAGACTGACTGACTGACTGACTGACTGCACGCACGCACTCACTTACTCACTGCACTGCACGGACAGACCCAAACCAATATGCTCCCTCAACTTCTTCGAAGTTGGGGGCATAAAAAAGATGGACTGTTTGCGCAGTTATGGTTCTGCTATATTTCTATAGCAAACGTTTGGGTGTTAGATTACCAGTACGTCTTGTGAACAAAAGTAAAATTTTGGATCCCTAGATACATTACTTAGGTGAGTTAATGTGTCTTGCTCATGGACAAAGTCCTGTGCCCAGTGCGAGTGTGATTCAACCCTCCTCTCTCAATCCTGATTTCTCAGTATAGAGTCCAAGACACTAAACATTCCATGTAAGTAGTAGGCCAATGCCCTCCACATTTAATGGT
The DNA here is from genome assembly GCA_964017185.1 of Rugalucina vietnamica. Taxonomy (NCBI): domain Eukaryota; kingdom Metazoa; phylum Mollusca; class Bivalvia; order Lucinida; family Lucinidae; genus Rugalucina; species Rugalucina vietnamica. The sequence goes on along the minus strand of OZ024883.1, from coordinate 43,757,040 downwards.
AACATCCAATCAAGAAGAATCAGTAATGAAACTAGAGGACCAGAAGTCCTGAAAAATATACCCCCTCATACCCCATTTGTATATAGTAAAACTGGAGTTTGGAGGGGAATACCTATTCTTATTTTTGATCCAAAACAGATTGTGGGTAAATCAATCTTCTCAGCAAAAATATTAAAAATATCAAAATTTTTCCAATGAAATTTTAAATTTTTACAGCTGAAAAAATTCTCTGCGTGGGTAGATTTTCATAATGCTAGAGGACCATTGGTCCTGATATGGTCACCTGACCTAAAGTTCCTTTGACTTTGGCATAAAATTGAGCCAAGGTCATGATTTATTCATTATTTTAACTATCCAGAGCTTGAGACTCTGATGCTATGTGCCAAGTTTCAAAAACGTGATTTCAGGGTCTAGAGATTTGAAGGTTTTTTAGCCACCTTGTTCATGAGACCTGGATTTTTAATTGAAACTTAGTTTGGTAATTTTCTCTATTTTTCTCCACAACATATGACCGCTTAACTCCAATATCTGGGCTTTTAAGAATGCATACATAAGTTTGTGAGCTTTTGTGTAATTGAATTAAAGTAAATATGTAACTCAAATAAGTTTGGGGTGAAGCTGCAAATCTGCTGGACTAATTCAGGGTTTAATGAACTACAATAGAGGAGGATGGTATGATTTTTATTGAATTAACAATAAATGTGAATCAGTAACCGTTTCATTATTTGAAACAATAAGTTTACATTTTCGCAAGAACTTCCCATTTCCCGCTGCTGAGTCCAACACTCTACGACTAAGTCACAACTACTGTGCTCCCTAAATCTGTGTAACTCTGCTTCGTGTCAGATTATGAAACCTCAAAAATACAGTTTGTTACATATAACCTATGATATAACCTTTTACAGTATGAAATGAGCTGCTGCATGAGAAAATAAGCAATTTGGGTTTCCGACAAGGTCTGACACAAACCGGCCTGTACAGTCACAGAAAAAGGCCAGAAACCTGACATTTCAGATTTATGAAGAACAGAGATAGTACTTTCTGTACAGCAACACAATGGCGCAGATCAGCTGTGCAGTTACTGCACAGCTGATCTGCGCCTTTGTTTTCGCATATGCAGACTGTTGTTTTTCTGATGCGGTGGCTCAAATGTATAGAAAACTTATGTGATGTCTCTCAATCCTAGCCTTCCCATACGAGGAAACAATTTCTAACTCTTCTTGAAGAATGACATGAGTGAAGTCTGTTTGGCACTGCCCCCACTTCCTGGGCCCTTTTTCCCCTGGGGAGACTTTTTCTTTGGTGATCCTTTCTGTTTACCCTGGAATACAAGATATTCATACAATAAAGTCAGGAATTCTGCACAATCAACATATATTAAGTTCTGCGGCCAAATATAAATATCCTATGCAATCACATTACAAAAGCATGCCCATGAAACATACATATTTTTCTTAAGCTGTAAAAAATTGAAAAATTTTTGTAGATTTTTTTTTATATATTTTTCTTCTACATATATCATGGGTTTTTTCGTAACCTTGCCAACATATTCAACTAGTAGATGAGAAAGAATGGCTATAGAAATATTTTCATGAACAAATCCTCATAAAATATATGATACAGTTTTGCAGATCAATCTCAAAATTACTGAGAATCTGAAACCATTCGGCAAATTTTGGAATATTAAATTTCATTTTCTAATTCTCTCACCTTAGCTGGGGATGTTTTATATTTCTGAGGTTCGGTTGTTTTCGTAACCTTGGCAACCGGTTCTTCTGATTCTGAAGCATCGGTTGAGTCACTCTCCCAGACTTTCTCTGTGACTGAACATGAAAAAGAATTCTAACACACCTAGCCTATATAGCCAATGGTAAAAAACGTGTTATATTGTGCAACAATTTCACTGGGCGAATAAGCGTGACGTTACTTTGCGGCATTTGTGACGTCAGCTATCCCACAAAGCAGCGTTAGACGGTGAAACGTCGTTTTAGCGCACAACAAACGTAATAAGTGTGTGTAAATACCAGCATTACAGTCAAATATTTGGCGGGATATCTGCAATGCAATGGCGGAAAGCTGAACGATATTGACGGTTTCAGCAACATTTATTCCGTTTATTGTGTGTTAGAATCGAAATAGATCAGCTCAAGTGCGCGAATTGTTGAGTAATAATTCACTGTTTGTCTGTCAGTTGTAAGAAGATAAATCACTCGCGCTACGCGCTCGTGATTTGATCTTCTTTACAACTGACCTCCAAACAGTGAATTATTACTCAACAATTCACTGCTAGAGCTGATCTATTTCTTAAATCAAATAAACTTCTACTTTAGCCTTCCCATGAGAAAACCAACTATTTGGTTTTCCAACTAGGTTCGAGACAAACCAGCCTGTACAGTCGCATAATAAAGCTAGAAGCTTGAAATTTTGGATACGAGTAGAAGAGGAATTGTACCATCCCTGAAGCGAAAACAAAGGCGCTGATCAGCTGTGCAGTTACTGCACAGCTGATCTGCGTCTTTGTTTTCGCATATGCAAATTGTTGCTTTTCTGATGCCATGGCTCACTTATCATCTTCTTTATTTATGAAACCTCCTCCACACTTTTAAAGAAGAAATTACACTGCAACCTCGTTAACGCCCGTCATTATAATGCGGTTTTTAATATAACACAGCCAAGTCATGGCTCCCAGATTAATTATTTTACTATATGTCTATAAAAATTAACCTCATTACAACATGGTTCACTTACAACACGGTCTGTTTCTATGGACCCAAAAGATAGCATTATAATGAGATTGACCCGTATAACCATTAAAATTGTGGTTTTCACTTTTGAAAAGTATAAATTTAGAAATTTGTGTGTCTTATTAATTTTACACAAATTTGCTATAACTGAATTACTAGCAAGTTCCTAAATTCATGAGTGTGTACTTGCGCATTCATAATAAGTCTTTGTTGGCCAATGTGTATATAAACACAAGATTTGAAGATTTTTGAATTGGGGGAGTAAACAAATTTCTAAAATTTCGCATAAATTAAGTTCTATTTGATACTTACTGCACTACTTCATGTATTTTTTTGCTCTTAAACACAGATTGTGGTACCTGAAATCAAGTCTAGGTAACTTTGAGTTTTGCGAAAACTGCTTTAGGTATACACAAAAACCAAGGGCACTGATACGAGGGATGTTCTTTAATATTTGTCACTTGCTTGATTATTTTTTCTATGGACAATCAATGAGAATGTTGTTCATCTGTGGTGAAAGCCCGATCTTTTCTGATCAGATTGGTATCAAAATTATTGCTGTCCGACGCACGGTCATATAGTAATCGCATTTTAAAACAGGGTACAGTAATGACACTGCGTTAATTTTCATCTAATTTACAATATGTTATTTCGATCCCTACTATAGAAAAGGCTATAACTTTCGCAATAGTATATACAGGTCCACTTTTATTTTACACATTATGTTGTCATTCATATGAGCAACAGAAAACACTTTTGTAGAATATTTTTATTTTGACTTTATAGAGTTATTGCTCCTGCTTTATGACGTCATAATATTTTTAATATACGTCATTCAAAATCACCGCACAGGTTACACCTATTCGTAGTTTTAAATTTTGTCAATTGGATTATGTGGTGAATATCTCAAAGTGATAGTTATCTCAAGTTTGTCTAAAACGGTCTAAATGGACATTCGCTGTAAGTGACTATACAGGCAATTTAACATTTCCTTCACATGTAGGTGGAGCAGGTGCTTAATTTCTAAGAGAGCTGTCCATCTCTATCATAATAGAAACACTGTCAAATTTCATGATTGACAACGTCAACCAAAACGCTTTTAGAATGTATCAAGTAAATAGATTTTTTGAAGCTGTAGTAGTATTTGTACATGTTATTATTGTGGTATGGGCAGCTCTTCCACTGACATTTTGTGTTATCTTTCAAAATGTTATTACATACTCATAAACCAAGATTTAAGTGGATAAATAATCCAAAACTTATATCAATGGAATCAGCAAAGATCTGACACAAAGCAGCATTAACATTTTGGATGAGTAATAACTGGACAGGAAATTATTAGGCTCTGAAACTTCTATTCCGACGTTCATTCAATTCATCAACACGTAAAAACTGGCATAGTACTATGTTTACAGCTCTCGTAAAACTTGTAATTTCTGTTTTAGGAAAATAACTTTCGACCAATGCGTTTTCAAGGTTATGGAGATTCCACCGGTATAAAATCGTGATTCTAACCCTTTTAATTCAAACATTATACTGTTTATTGGGACAGGATGAAGAAGGTATTTGCAGTGTCATTACGGTGCCCCTCTTTAGAGACTCAGTTTGCTATGATAAATTGCACCGTCCTAAAATTGTTGGGTGATTTCAATATGGCAAAGAACCCCTCTATAATTCCCAAGTCTTTTTGCTCTGGTACAGATGCTGGTTATGGAGAAATTGAGTCGATGACAAGAATTAAAGAACATCCCTTGTAAGCTGTGTCTTTAATGTGAAGAGAAAGCACAAAACAAGATCTTACCCATAAATCCATCTTTATCCATGTATGTCTTTGGAACCAGCTTTCTGGTTCTTTTTCTCTTTCTTTCTCCCTTGCCCACATCTTTCTTTCCAACTCTTCCTTTTGGCATAGGGTCTTCATCATCCACCTTGCTTCTGGGTTCAGGCTTGGGGCTAGGCTCCCGTGGGGCAGGGCTTGGTTCGCGTGGGGCGGGGCTAGGCTGACGGGGAGGGGTAGGAGGTATACGTTCTTCATCTTCTGCATCCATTTCTGAAACAAACCAATACGTTTTTGATAAATCCAGTACCAACGTTTTGTGATAAATCCAATACAAACTGAAGAAACCAATACAATTTTGTTAAAACCAATACACTGGTTTTGTGCAGAAAATATGTCGAGACATAATTAAATTTTAACTGAAACGCATAATATTTCTGTGTTGAATTTGATATATTTTGAGATGAAAACAATACATTCTTGAAACCAATACAGTTTGTGTTGAAATGCATTTTATAATGAAACCAATACATAATTGTTGAAATCAAATATACTCCCTTGTACCCCACTTTTATATAACAAAACTGGGGTATGCAGGGGTATACCTATTTTTCTCTTTTTTGCTCCAAAACATAGATTGTGGGTACTTGTTAGAACCGCCTCAGTGAGGCAGTTCTAACCGGCACCCACAATCTATGTTTTGAGCAAAAATAAGAAAAATGAAAAAAAAAAATCCTAAAAAAACTTTCAATTCCAACAGTTAAAAATCTCTGTATATTGCATGGGCAAGTTTTCATAATGAGTATATTACCATCCTCACTGCTACTATCTAGTATATCCGGTTTAATTCTCCTCCTCTTAGACTGAGCAATAGTTTCTTCATCGTCTGGAAAATAAATGGGATAATTACTGCACATTATGTAAACAGGCATATGTCATATAAAGCAACTGCCAATTTTGAATAGGGATTTTCTGCCAAAAAATCTCGTAAATTTTTCTTTTAAAAGGAATACTCTGTCAATTAGAATGCATTGTAAAAAACAGTATTTGTGTCGAAGACATACATTCTAGCCAACAGAAAGCCAGGGGGCTGGGAGGAGGGGAGGGGTCTGAAATTTTTTAGATACATAGGCTGTGCTGATTTTGGAGGTCAAATCTAACAAAACATCGAAAAGAGGACTTTCTTAAAAGCCCATAAATTTTGGTTAACAAATTGCATACTGAAGACAACTTAGCTAAAGCAACTGCAAGTATTTATGATCAAATCGAAATAATTTTGTACCAATCATTAAATGAAATTTCTTTGTTCAAGATCTACGAAATCCTAGTAAATTAAATGTTCTGCATGCTCTGTGATCTTGTTAAATATTCATGCATGCACAAGTTTTAGCAATAGCCTCTCAGATCAGAGATGGTACTGAATAAGTGAACCCAATCTCCATGCTAGCAACCCAATCTCCATGCTAGCAACCCAATCTCCATGCTAGCAAAGCAAACCGGCCGGTCTAGCAAAACCGGACTTTCCTAGCACAGGAAAAGCAATAGAGTCTTTAATTCTTGCTGAATTTAGGAAGAAGACGGTGTAGCCAATATAAGTACTTGGCACGAAATGACCTGAAATCTTTTTTTATATACATGTACTCCTAGTGCTTGACAGCTAACTGTTCGATTGCTTGTCGGCTCGCAATAGGATTCAGCACAAACTTTAAGGTCTTTGTTGGTTTTTGTGTGGTATCGACCCACAAAATTGGCCAAAAACGTATAAGGCTGAAGCGAACCAGTATGATTGAGATCCTTCACACTTTAGTGTAACTGATTAAGCACAGTACATGCCAAACAAGCACAGCAAAATGGACAACCCCAAGGTGGCGCTTTAGCACGCAACATCATCGGTCAGGTTCTATTTCGATTCTCACAAATGTCATTTTGCAAGTACATTTGGACCCATCTAATGAAGCAAGCGGTGTGACAGGTACAAATTTACCTGTCAGTTTAGGGAGAATCCCATTCTAATCCAACTTGCGCAGAGAAATTTAATGTTTTAGGTTCTAAATAAACTCTTACCTGAATCCAGAGGTCTTGATTTCTTGGAGGCCCTAAAATGGGAGAATAAAAACATTTATCTTTAATCATATCTTTAGAAATCTTCAGTTTTAAACATAACACTAAAAATAATGGGAAATGTGAATAAAGTTTGTTTAAAAAACACCAAGAGTTAAAATTGAATGGGGACTGCCAGTTATACATGTACTAGCCATTCTTTTACGGACAAGCTAGTGAACATCACTACTATCTGACAAATGCTATTGTTGACTGTAAGTGGAAGAATCATGACCAGGCCCCGAGGTTATAAAATTTTTTTCATGCTCAACTCAACCGAGCATAAAATTTTTAATTGCTCATAAATGCCAAAACAGTCTAAATAAATTGAAATTACAGGTTTAGATCATCGAAGCCTGTAATTTATCCTGCTCATAAATGTTAAAATGCCAACAATTGTTGGCATTTTAACATTTATGAGGAGGATAAATTTTAGTCTCAGCTGAGTTGAGCATGAAAAAAGTTTTACAAACTCTGGACCAGATCTTCACTAAGGAAATCTGCCAAAGTAAGGGGGATCTCTCTGGTTCACTTCAAAATGAATTGGACATGTAACCATCGAACTACTACATCCTGTCTAAAATCTGATTTTGATTTAAATCTAATTTTTTCCTGTCGGTCTTGTGGCATATTTCTAGCTAAAGTATCAGAAACTCAATGACATTTACTTAAACTTATACAAGTACTTGCAAAAATGATATGATGATATCTTACAACCTAAAATTATCTTCAGATTAGCAATCATAGGTATGTGGATAATAATTATTACACACCCTTTTGTATCTTTCTTGTTATCTTTCTTTTCTGATTTCTTGGTGGTAGATGATTCTTCTTTCTTCTCTGAAGTTTAAATCAAAATTCATTACCAGGGCCAAGAATTACAATCCTCCCTTAAAGTTAAGGAAGACCTTAGTTAAGATGGCTAATTTTGACTCGATATTTTACAGTTAAAATCAATAACTGTTTTTACAAAAATATACAGGTGTGTAAAAAAGAATGTCATTTACATAATAAAACCCATTAGTTTGATTTTAGTACGTTTTCGATGCATCTTTTTGGATGCTGAAATTAGCCACCTTAACTAAGGTCTTCCTTAACTTTAAGGGAGGATTGCAATTCTGGGCCCAGGTAATTAACCAACACAAACTGACTCCATAAGTGTCATATCATATCTCAATAGGCTGAATGAGCACTTAATCTTGGATGGAATCCGATTTATTTACACTTTTATTTCATTTTTCAGTAAAAATAGTACATCTGGAGAAGAGAAGCAGCCTTCTACACAAGGGAGCCCAAAAGACAGGCCTTTTTCTTGAAATTGTTGATTGATAGCTGTAATAAAGTTATAACAATAAAGTGTTCAGAATTTAAAGATTTTTTTGGGGATTTTTTTATCTTTATATCTTTTTTTTATATCTTTTTTTTCATTTTCTCTCATAACAGCGATGCTTACCTGATTGTTTTGGAAAGAAAGACATCATGCCACCTCCCTTTTTGTCTGAAGCTTTGGCTGCATCCTGTAATAGGCTTATCAGAATACTGTATTCATTCTAATTAGCGCACATGCTGCAATTAGCGCATACCCTGGTCATTTCCAAAAAATGTGCATAAACGCACACTGCTTAACCAGCATATTGGTATTTTACACAATTTTTACACAAAAATACCACATTAACCACATTTAAACTTAACATTAAATGGTCAAACACTATTTTGGAACGATTGGAACACTAAAATAACATCTTATTTTATACTTTACAGTGAAAACCAATGTATATCAAAATTTGATAAAATTGGTATTTTCATTGATATGAAATTTCATTGATATCAAATCTCACCGATATCAAAAGTCACTAGTGACTGATATCAGCCTATATCTTCACTGTAGATTTTGGATTACTTCTGACATTTCCATTTACTTGATGTCATTAAATGTGTCTCACTTCAGAAATTCAAATGCCTATAACTCCGTTATTTATGAACGAAAACATAAAGTGTGGGTATTCATTTTCTTAGTTAGAACGTTAGGAACAATGTGGTACCAAAATTATTTGTGTTTTCAAAAATTTTTGGTTTTTGCATTTTCACCGCCTGCCTTGTGAATTGGAAAATGCCCATGTATTGTATAAAATAAAAAGAAAATTTGCTTTTTTTCGGTGAATACCAAATATATTTCATCTCGTGAGTTGAAAACATAAAAATTTTCACTCGTGCTGCGCACTCGTGAAAATTCTGATGTTTTCAACTCACTCGATGAAATATATTTGGTATTCACCTCAAAAAAGCAAATATCCTCTATATCACTATTATTTTGACATCATTGTATCAGTTTATGTGTTGTTTTGTTAAGTAGTGTGCTCTTATTAGAACAATATTTTGTTACCTTAGCTTTAAATTATTTTGAGAAGTTGAGCGCACTGTGTGCTAATTAGAACTGATGCTGTAAATATAATAATTCCTACAGAAGAACAGAATGCCAATCATTACCCGCAACAACAGATAACCAACAATCTGCATTCCAACATCTGTGAAAACAGAGACCCAGATCAGCTGTGAAGTAACTGCACAGCTGATCAACACCTTCTTTTTTGCTCCATAGATAGGATGGTGCCTCTTCTGACTAAAGCCGAGATTTCAAGCGTCTTAATATTTTCTACATAGTTATACAGCCCGATTTGTGTCGGACCTAGTTGGAAACTCAGATTGTTGGTTTTCTCACGCAAAGGCTCTTTACAAATATATGTGAGGGCCAGCCACTCCAGCTTTGTAATATCTGCACAATCCAACCATGCATAATTTTTATGTCTACATATTTAAAATCTCTGATATAACCTTATTAACAAAATGTTTGTCGTTGGACCATTTGGTTCCTTGTCTTGAATACTATGCTGTAACGTAAACTCCCCATTAAATGATGAAATGTCACAGGGTATTATAACGTTAAAAAGCATAACTCTAACTATTACAAACATCCAATCATTTGAGCCACATCATGAGAAAACAGGATTTTTGCCTTTGCGAAAGCAAAGACGCTAATCAGCACCTTTGTTTTTGCTTCATGTATAGCACAATTCCTTCTCTTCCTAAATCCAAAATTTTAAATTTCTGACCTGTTCCTACGACTGAACAGGCTGGTTTGTGTAAGACCTGTTCGGAATCTCCAAAGAGCGTTTTTCTCGCATTGCAGATCATTTAGCATCATGGTCACGATATCTGGTTTTCAACCACCTTTATACCTTCTTGTCAATTTTCTTTCCATCTGTCCCTTCTTTCTTCCCTTTTTCTTCTGCCTTCTGTTCTGTTTTAGCTGCTGGTTTAGCTTGACTGGTTTTGGCAAACATGCTAGCTATAGCAGACTGTGGTCCTTTCTTCTCTGCTGGCTTGGTCGAGGCAACACCATTACTGACTGCAGGGGTTTTCTGGAAGGAAAAAAGAATATATCAAAACATACTGTGTTAGCTCTTTATGTTATCTTTTACTTAAGTTTCACTGCTTGTTTTAGTTGATTAGACTTGTCAAACATGCTGGCCATAGCCAACTGTTGTCCTTTCTTCTCTGCTGGCTTGGTCGGTGCTACACCATTACTGTCTGTGGGAGTTGTCTGGAAAAGACAGCTACATGAACACTGTCTGTATTTGCTCTTTTTGCATTCTTTTGCTCGATAATTTAAGCTGCCAGTTTTGATGGATTAGACTTGGCTTTCATGCTGGCTATAACTGATTGCGGTGCTGTCTTATCTGCTAGCTTGGATGCTGCAACACTTTAACTGCTAACTGCTGAAGTTTTCTGGACAGGAAATTGTATTACACAATCTGTTCACTGTACTTCTCGCACATGAATATGGTTTGGCTAAAATTGAACGACTGGTCTTGGCAAGCATACTGGCTTTAGCTGACTGTGGTCCAACAATAAAATACATGCGAGCCATGTCATGAGAAAACCAACATTTTGCATACGCGAAAACAAAGGCACAGATCGGCTTCACAGTAACTGCGAAGCTGATCAGCACCTTTGTTTTCGCTACATGGATAGTATAATTCCCCAACTTTCTGGATCCAAAATTTCCAGCCACTAGTTATCTTCTATGCCTGTACAGCTCGGTTTGTGTCGAACCTCTTCTAAAAACACATTGTTGGTTTTGCCATGATAACCTTGCAGAAAAATTAATGACTCAAGTACATGTCTAGTTGATGAAAGAGGCAATTTTAGTAGGCCAAGGTCATCTTCTGAAAGCAGCACAGCCTTGTCATGTTGTACACTGCTATATCTATGATACGAGAGTACAACTGGACTATAACTGTTCAGCTGAGAGAATTGATATTTTGTTAGTTTTGTCATACCTTTTCAGGTTCTTGTCTGGTGTCACTTTTAGTAGGCCACGGTCCTCTTCAGAGCGCAGCACAGCCTTGTGATAATGCACGCTGATACAAGAGGACAAAAGGACCCTAAACTGTTCACCTGAGAATTGATGTTTTATGGTTTAGTCATACCTTGTCAGGTTCCTGTCTGGTAGATGTAAGAGGCACCCTAAGTAGGTCAAGGTCATCTTCTGAGCGCAACACAGCCTTGTCATATTGTATACTGCTGTATCTGTAATGTAAATGCAGGAAAATAAATAAATCATGTAAATAAAACCACCAGTCAAGCAGAAAATGTAATGTACAGTGACAGTAAATAATAGGCCCAGGAACTGATATTAAAATTCCAACTCCAGACAAGTTTTGTGCATTTGTTTTGTGGTTTAACATGCCAGTCCACATATCTTTAGTCATATCTTGAACATAGGACACTGGACCTCTCAATTCTGAGTCAGAGGCTTTACTACTAGGTGTCCATACTACCCAAAATGCAAGAATTTGAACCCACAAAAGACTCTTGGACACTCTATCACATTAGAAAGGAGATCTATGCCTTAGATTGGGATACTCCCTAATTGAAATATATGTCACTTTCAAAGACGAAAATGCCTAGTTCTTTATTATTATTGTGTTCTTGCATATTTTGATTGTCAATGACATAATTTATGCCAATTTTAACATTAGTTTGGGAATTCACATTTCTAAGCATTAATGCAATACGATAGATTGAAAGCAAATTTACTTTTGAACCTGTACTGTATCTCTATAAATACATCTACATAACCTAAATATACTCACTCTGACACTGGTTTGACAAGAAATACAACCATGAATGTTTACAATTCTACAGTTGATGTCTTTAAAATTGTCCATAACAACTATGCTTATTTTAGTTCATAGAAAATTTCAGGAAATTATACATTTTCGCCTTGCTGACCCTGTTCCCCCCCTAGACCCAGGATGCCACTTTGATATGATGTGTGAATGTGAAAAACACACAAACTGACAAAAGGGCATGCTGGGTCCCGGGGGGGAACACACCTAGAAATAAACTATAAGCTTGTAAATTAAAGATCTTATGCACTAAGCTAACATTTCTTTCAAAATAAACTTTAAATTACAAAACAATAAACAATCAATGTGTGGATATTGTTCAGCATTCAAATGACAAACAAACCCATATTTGTTTGCTTGAAAAGTGCTGTTGACAAACAAATGCAAATCAGTTCAAACAAATGCAAATCAGTTCAAACAAATGCAAATCAGTTCAAACAAATGCAAATGTTGACAAACAAATGCAAATGCAAATCAGTTCAAACAAATGCAAATCAGTTCAAACAAATGCAAATCAGTTCAAACAAATGCAAATCAGTTCAAAGTCTAATGGTTCATTTTTGCCAAAGATGGGGTGGGTTGTGAAAATATTTAGTTGCATTGTCTGGATTCTGTTAAATCAGCCAAGCTGTTTTGTAAACAAAAGTGTATATATTTCTTCTCCTATAAATGCTTAATTCAGCCCCATAGTCATAACATGAAAATTTCGTCCTCCCAAATCTGAGATTTAGGGACTTCTTACATCTAAGGCATAGATGTCCTTTGAGACTTCATGTGGGAAAACCAACAATGTGCCGACACAAACCGAGCTGTACAAGCACAGAAGAAGGGTAGAGGCTGGAAATTTTGGATGAAGAAAGTAGAGGAATTGTACTATCCTGAAGCAAAAACAAAGGCGATGATCAGCTTCGCAGTCGCTGTGAAGCTGATCTGCGCCTTTGGTTTCGCATATGCAGATTGCTGAATTTCTCATGAGGGGGCTCATTTGTTTATCTGCCAAATTTCTCATATCATCAGTTGTATGTCGGCATATATTGGCCCTCTTCATGGCAATGTGACCGACCCGTTATACCGCTTGGGTTCTCTATCTTATAATAAGATTTGTTTTTTTTGCATACCTCTGCCCACACACACATTTTTTTCTAAAACTCAAAACCTTTGCCACTTTTCATATTTTCAGAATGTACAACATCCACCTTAATGGAAACACTTGAACCCAGATTTCGTCCGAAGTCCAAACAATATTCATAATTCAGCCTTAGCATGAGAAAACCAACAATGTGGTTTCCAACCAGATCCCACACAGGCCAGCCTGTACAGTCACAGAAGAAAGGTAGAAGCTTGAAATTTTGGATATAAGTAGGAGATGAATTGTAGTATCCGTGTAGCGAAAACAAAGACGCTGATCAGCTTCGAGGTTACCGCAAAGCTGATCTGCGTCTTTGTTTTCGCATATGCAAAATGTTGGTTTTTTCATGATGGGGTTTGTGTTCTTACTTGTTGCTGTCATAGATATTTTCCTTCAGCTTTTCATAATCTGTCATGTACAAGGCATTGGAATCCTACAAAATTTAAAACCAAAAATTACAACAAAACTATCTGTGTCATTGAAAAGTCTAGTCTAGAGATTTAAGCAGATATTGTAAGTAACAAACAAAATTGTTCTAAAATAATGCTTAGTCCATTGAAGTGCACTTTAAATTGAAGTTTGTACACAGCTGGTCAATAACTTTTCCCATGTCGAGACGGAGCGACCACTTCTTGTATTGTGTATTAACCAGTACGGGTAAATGTAACAAACAAGTATATAATCTGGAGTCAGTGGGGTTTGAACTCCCAACCTCTTGATCTGGAGTTTGACTGACTAACCACCAGGCCACTACCCCCACCACCTCTCTACCTTTTTGTTTTGAAAAACAATGTATATTGTATCAGGGAGATACATTTGTAACTTAATGCAATGATAGTACCTTAAGTTTCATCTTCTGTACACTGTATACATGACAACTAGTGAGAACTTTGAGGGTTGACTTGTAAGTTTCCAGCTTTGACTCGGGCACAACAGCAAACTTGAATGCCTGAAAAAAAGATAATTTTAACCAAATTAAAATTTCAACATACTGCACTGAAAATGGTTGTACTTTTGAAGGCTGATTTTGTGAATTGTAAGTCTCTAGCTCTGATTAATATATGAGTCGCTGCATAAGAAAACAAACAATCTGCATATGCGAAAACAAAGGCGCAGACCAGCTTCGCGGTAACCTGGAAACCGATTAGCGCCTTTGTTTTTGCTACATGGATAGTGCAATTCCTCTTCTTCCTTCATCCGAAATTTCAAGCTTCCGTGACTGTACAGACTGGTTTGTGTTGGACCTGGTCAGAAACCCAAATTGTTGGTTTTCTCACGCACAGGCTCATATATATCAGCAAGTGTGCAGAAGTGAAACAGTGAAAATGGTGAAAATTATGATGATGCAAACATGAATTGCCAGAAAGAAACACATAATCTACTGACTGTACAGCTACTGTAATTTACTAGGCCATTTTAAAAAATTTAGAGTGACTGTTATTTCACATTTTTTTCTATTTTGTAATTTTAAGGGAGACTCAAATCTGCGAGATGGACCCATGCAGTCATAAAACCTAACATAAGATTTTATTAACAATAACTCAATGAATCTGCAAGACATTAAAGTCACACAAAAAAAAAGAAAATTAGGTTCTTGCAGACACTTCAGAACTCACAGAATGTTTCACCCCAGACTAGTTTAGCTCCTAGACCTTGATGTACTTTGTAAATCCTTGCATTATATAGTAGTTTCTTCATTTTGATACCATTCTGCTAGTGCTATACCTTGATTTCAGCCAGTCACAAATATTTTCTATCTGAGAGGAAAGACAAAAAATGAACTAATTTAAAGATTAAACACAAAAAACAACAATATGGAGACTAGTAGCTAGTCTAACCCCAGACTTACCTGTTCGCCATTTTCATCAGGTTTTGACAGACCAGATACAAAGTAGGTCACACTGATATTGTCATTGCCCTTGACATTTCTCTCATTCTCTACAAACTTGTACAGCAATCTGTAAAATAAAATAGGTCACTGTGATCTGACAAAGGTCATTGTGATCAAAGAAAGTAGGTCAATGTGATAAGAGAAAGTAGGTCAATGTGAGGAGAAAGTAGGTCAGTGATCAGAAAATAAGTAGATGACTTTTCAGACAAAGTACAATGTAGGTCAAAATGATCATACAAAGTTACTAAGGTCAAGTGATTGCCTTTGACATTGCTCTCATTCTCTACAAACTTGCACAGCAATCTAAATACGAGGGGGGTTCAAAAAGTTCGAGGAAAAGTGCTGCCAAATTTGTAATTGTCATGGGAAATTAAAGTTCTCTGTGCATGTTGTAAATTAACACATGCACAAAATTTGAATAAAATCATACGAAAATTAGGCATTAAATCATGTGCGTTTTTAAGGTAACAACAGTAAAACCGGCCCAACGTCATAACAACGTCATGCTATACGCATTCATGCTGCTGTTGGCTAGCTCTTAGGCATTTTTGGAATATACCTGGCATACGGACGTCTAATTATCAGTTCTGTGAATATAATGCGGTGAATTGTGCCGAAACTACAATTGTATATGTTGTGTATTTCACGAACTCTACTCTTTTCTATCACGACGATCATTTTCGACAGTATGACGTTATTTGACGTTACGCTGCGTGAGTCAACATGGGCGCTTTTCTGGTCATGTAGAAATCATGCATACTATTTGCTGATTGCCATTTTCTTAATTTCCTTGTTGCCATATGCGCTTTTTGCTCTACGCAGTCTTTCTTTCTTTTATAGTCCATTCCAAACACACAATTTATCGAATACCGCTGTTCCCTTCGCATTCTAGGCATACCCTCAAAACAATATGGCCGCTTTACCCCCAAATGACGTCACACACTTATATGACATCATGTGCTCACCGCAAATATATTGAACTTACCTCACACAAAGTTTGGTGAAAAAAAGCACTGTAAACTATCAAATGCAATGTCATCATTAAACATCGACTTTTTGCAAAAATGAACAAAAGTGGGCCGGTAGTCGTGGTGTACAGTTTCCATAGCAACCACTGTTAACATTGTATTCATGCCAAAGCAGCAAAATTTGCTGTATAAGTTCAAATCATGTTTCTCTATATAATTGACATACCCGTAGTTTAATTCAGCTGATTTACAAAATAAGAATACGGTGGCACTTTTCGGCAAACTTTTTGAACACCCTTCGTAAGATAAACTACAAGGGATAATATGTTACCACATAAAAATAGATAAATTCACACCTGAGAGTTTTTAACTTCACAGCACAAAACTAAAAATTGGTTAGCCTATATAATTATCCATGAATTGATTCAATCATTGATTGATATTTTAAGCAATTATAAAAGATGTTTCAAAATTCACACAAAGGACTACTGTCAACTTGTTTTTAATCTGAAAATCATCATTTTATATGCAGACTCTGCAATGCAGAGCTCATTACTAAGGACAGTATTGGCATAAGAAATCATATGTGTCAACATACACTGCTACCCCTTTTGTTTCATAGGAAAACTGTACAAGAAAACTTAACTTACTGTTTAGCTGTGTTACAGTGGACCTTCAGGGTTAAGCTTAACCATTTCACAGTCACCTGAAAGTCAGAATAAAACTAGAATTTGTTTTCTATGTGAAAACTGATGTCTCCCCCCTTTCTATGTGCATGTCCAAAATATGCAAGCAAGAGTTATAATTCTTGTGCATCAAATATCCTGTCATTCTGTTTTATAAGTGTACCAAGTTTCATTGAAATATCTCTTATGGTTTTCAAGTTATAGAGCGGGCACAAAATTGTATGGAAAATAATCAAAGGGAAATAACTCCAAAGATATGAAAGCAAGAGTAATGATTCTTGTGCATGACACATCGTCTCATCATGCATTATAAGTGTACCAAGTTTCATTGAAATATCTCTTACGGTTTTCGAGTTATAGAGCGGACACGAAATTGTATGGAAAATAATCAAAGGGAAATAACTCATAAAATACTCAAGCTAGAGTTATGGTTCTTGTGCATGACAATTCGTCTGATCATGCTTAATAAGTGTACCTAGTTTTATTGAAAAATCTTAAACGGTTTTCAAATTCATTGAACTAGAAAATGTGTTTATGAAACACTATGCCCCCAACTGGTAAGCCACTTTCAAGATGTAAAAATGTCCAAAAAATGACTAAGTTCAAATTGTTAAAAAAGTGACAAAAATTAATCTGAGGAGTATATCCCAACCACATGCATATCTTCAAAGCATGGTCACAATGTCTGCAAAGTTTCAAAAGTATCGGTATTAAATTGTAGGAGGACTTGCGCACACAAGTTACCCTCTATCCATCCACTAAAATGCCCGAAAAAATGACTAAGTTCAAATTGTGAAAAAAATGACAAAAAATAATCCAAGGATTATATCCAAACCACATGCATATCTTCAGACCATGCCCATAATATATGTAAAGTTTTAAATGAATTGGCATGAAACTGTAGGAGGAGTTGCGCACACAAGGTACCCACTGCCCATTCACTTTCATTGTCAAAATGCCCGAAAAATGGCTAAGTTCAAATTGCGAAAAAAGTGACAAAAATTAATCTGAGGATTATATCCAAACCACATGCATATCTTCAAAGCATGGTCACTACATCTGTAAAGTTTCAAGAGAATCGGAATAAAACTGTAGGAGGAGTTGCGCACACAAGGTATCCACTATCTATTCACTTTATCAAGAATTAAAAAGGGAAATAACTCTCACAGAATTGGCCCCTTGCCCCTTGAATTTACCTGAAAGAAAAAATATGGATCCTCTTAATTTTCATATACAAACTGTATACCAAATTTCAAAATCCTAGCTCTAACGGTTCCTGACCGAGTGCTCACGCATCACAGACTGACTGACTGCACGCACGCACTCACTCACTCACTCACTGCACGGACAGACCCAAACCAATATGCCCCCTCAACTTCTTCGAAGTTGGGGGGCATAAAAATCTCTAATGGTTTTTGAGTTATAGAGCAGACACAAAATTGTATGAAAAATAATCAAAGGGAAATAACTCCAAAGATATGCAAGCAAGAGTTATGGTTCTTTAGCATGACACATCATCATTTTATCATGTTTTATAAGTGTACCAAGTTTCATTGAAATATTTCTTATGGTTTTCAAGTTATAGAGCGGATAGGAAATTGTATGGAAAAATAATCAAAGGGAAATAACTCCAAAGATATGAAAGCAAGAGTTTTAATTCTTGTGCATGACATATCGTCTCATCGTGCTTTATTAGTGTACCAAGTTTCACTGAAATTTCTCTTACGGTTTTCAAGTTATAGAGTGGACACGAAATTGTATGGAAAATAATCAAAGGGAAATTACTCCAAAGATATGCAAGCAAGAGTTATGGTTCTTTAGCAAGACACATCATCTCATCGTGCTTTATAAGTGTACCAAGTTTCATTGAAATATCTCTTACGGTTTTCGAGTTATAGAGCGGACACGAAATTGTATGGAAAATAATCAAAGGGAAATAACTCATAAAATACTCAAGCTAGAGTCATGGTTCTTGTGCATGACAATTCGTCTGATCATGCTTAATAAGTGTACCAAGTTTTATTGAAAAATCTTAAACGGTTTTCAATGTATAGAGCGGACACGAAATTGTATCGAAAATAATCAAAGGGAAATAACTAAAAAAAATACTCAAGCTAGAGTTATGGTTCTTGTGCATGACACATTGTCTCGTCGTGGTTTACAAGTGTACCAAGTTTCATTGAAAAATCTTTAACATAGACATAGACATGAGAAAAACAATATGTCTCCTGACCCTGAAGGGGGGACATAAAGAGTTGTGTCATAAAAAAGTTAAAAAAAAAACAGAGGACCAATGGTCCTGTAAACGCTCACCTGAGATCTGCTGCATATACCAATAAACATGTTTGAATATTATGGTATTTACTATTTAACTCCAGTGCAGGGGCAGATGAAGCCCTTGGGCCATTTTCTTTTTTCAGAATCTTCAATATTCTGTCCAATTGCCAATTTCCTGCTGGCTTTTCCCTTCAAATGACATTTTAAGAGTTTTCCCAATTCAAATGCATAGGCAACCCATGTTGACCTTGCCATAAACTTGGTCAAGGTCATCACAGGGTCATGATTTATATATACATGGGAGTACTTTAGCCATCGATGCTTCAAGCCAAGTTTTCTTGAAATCAGTCTATTGGTTTCAGAGAAGAAGATTTTTGATGGGTTTTTACCATATATGGGCATGGCGGCCATCTTTGTCATGTGACCTAGATTATTTATATACACATTGATTCCCCCATTCTATAGATGTTTCACATAAAATTTGGCTTTGATTGGCCAAGCGATTTCAGAGGAGAAGACGTTTGAATATTATGGAAATATACATGTATATTGCCGCGGGGTGGGGGCACATGAGCCCCTGGGGTCCAATTTTTTTCAGAATCATTAATATTCAGTCCTACGTCGAATTTCCTGCAAGACTTTCACTTTAAATTACATTTTAAAAGTTTTCCCCATTCAAATGCATTGGCAACCTATGTTGACCTTGCCGTAAAATAGGTCAAGGTCATCACAGGGTCATGATTTATACATACATTGTAGTGCTTGAGCCATCGATGCTTCATGCCAAGTTTTGTTGAAATCGGTCCACCGGTTCTGGAGAAGAAGATTTTTGAAGGGTTTTTACCATAGATGGGCATGGTGGCCATCTTGGTCATGTGACCTGGATTTTTTATATACATATTGGTTCCCCCTTCCCATAGATGCTTCATGTAAAATTTGGCTTTCATTGGCCAAGCGGTTTCAGAGAAGAAGATGTTTGAATATTATGATAATATACATGTATATTGCCCCGGGGTGGGGGCAGATGAGCCCCTGGTGCCCAATTTTTTTCAGAATCATTAATATTCAGTCCTACTGCTCATTTTCTGCAAGATTTTTCCTTTAAATGACAATTTAACAATTTTTCCCATTCAAATGCAAAGGCGACCTATGTTGACCTTGCCGTAAAATAGGTCAAGGTCACCGCAAGGTCATGATTTATATACACATTGTAGTACTTGAGTCATCGATGCTTCATGCCAAGTTTGGTTGAAATCGGTCCAGTGGTTCCGGAGAAGAAGATTTTTGAAGGGTTTTTACCATATATGGGCATGGCGGCCATCTTGGTCATGTGACCTGGATTATTTATATACACATTGGTCCCCCCTTCCCATAGATGCTTCATGTAAAATTTGGCTTTGATTGGCCAAGCTGTTTCAGAGAAGAAGATCTTTGAAAATGGTGGACGACGGACGGACGGACGACGGAGCATGGGTATACTATAAGCTCACCTTGTGAGCCTGACGGCTCAGGTGAGCTAAAAAACTGTCCTTAGTGTTTCAGAACAGGTCTAACACAATACTGTCTGAACAAAAGTGAGAGATGGCTAGAGACGTAGAGACTTAAAAATACTAGAAAAAGTGCCTTGGAGGCACGTATACCCCCGGCTGGTAGCCACCAAGCCCCACTCCCTACCCCCTACCCATACAACCCGGCCCATCATCAACCCGGACATTGAACCTCAAATCCCCAACGAAAGACAGCACCCTTAGAAATAATAATAATAATAATAAAAATGTAAAAATGTCCCAGACCTTGACCTCAAGTCTCCCCCCCCCCCCCAACCCCCATGCATGGACCCTTGGGTCTAACCCTTATGTGATATCTATGTTGTAAGCATGAATGCTTTCTGACATATGGTTGTCAAGATATAGACCTACAGAATATTAATCTTGGTAAATTTTGTATTTTATCAATTTGTCCTAGATTTTGACCTCCAGCCCCACCCCTAGAGTTTGGTGCCATGGACTTTTAATTCAACCCTACAGGTATCTATGATCCAAAAAAGGAATACATTCTTATAAGTATTTGTTAATATATGAACTTAGAGAAGAAAAAACACTATGAAAATAGCACATTTTCAAAATGACCTAGATTTTGAACTCTAGCCCAACCCCCAGCAAGGACCCTCAGGTCCGAACTAATGGAAACAAAGCAAACCTTATAGGGTACCTAAAGTCCAAATATGAATCATTTATGAAAATTGGCTCATGAGATATAGTATATTACACCAGCAGAGAAACTTTAACCAAAACTTTGACACAAATTAAAGGTGACCTAGATTTTGACGTCTAGCCCCACCCCCGGGCATGGACCCAGGGTCCGAACTCATGGAAACAAAGCAAACCCTATAGGGTAATTATGGTTGAAATATGAATGGGATCTGATCATTGGTTCATGAGATATACACTACCAGAGAAACCGTAACAAAAACTTTGACATAAGTTCTACGAACGTTCCAGAATAACGAACGAACTAATGAACGAATGGAAAAGCGAAAACTATATACCCATCAGCATAAATGCTGCGGGTATAATTATTCTGAGTTAGGAAGAAAAAGGGATTGTAATATACATGCACATTTTTGTATTCAACTAGAAATTGGCTGCAAGCAAGGCTTTCAGTATACCCCCCGCAAAATTATCTGAAGCTGGCCAATAACTTCCTAAGTCAAACATGCAGAAAATTTGTCAAGGATATCTTTTCAGCATTATAATTCTTCATGTACATCCTCAGTATGCCAGTCACAAGATATTAAAACTTGAGGTTGATTTCACTGTATGCACTATGATCATTATTGTTTATCATGAGAAATGGTAAAAAATTGGCTAAGTAAAATGAAAGCTGTAAATTTGTCAAAAATTAACTTTTCTGCATGAAAATTATTCATGCACATCTAAAATTTATCTGGAACAAATCTACAAAGAATTTAAAAGAAACACTGAAAGCCCTAAGAGGAGCTGATTTCACAAAGTATGCAATATCAACCATTATTGTATATTAGCAATGGTAAAAATGACTATGTTGAAAAATGCTGTAAATTTGTCAAAAATTATTTTTTCATCATTATAATTCTTCATGCACATCTTCAATATGTGTGGAACATGTCTGTAAAGTATTGAAAAGAAATACTGAAAGCCCTAGGAGGAGTTGATTTCACAAAACATGCACTACCAACCATTATTGTATATAAGCAATGATCCAAAAATGGCTATGTTGAAAAATGCTGTAAATTTATCAAAAATTATTTTTTCATCATTATAATTCTTCAAGCACATCTTCAATATGTGTGGAACATGTCTGCAAAGTATTGAAAAGAAATACTGAAAGCCCAAGGAGGAGTTGATTTCACAAACTATGCACTACCAACCATTGTTGAATATGGCAATTATCGAAAATTGGCTAAGTTCAAAATGCTGTAAATTTGTCAAAATTCATTTTTTCAGCATAATACTTCTTCATGCATATCTTCAATATCTCTGGCACATGTCTGTAAAGTATTGAAAAGAAATACTGTAAGCCCTAGGAGGAGTTGATTTCACAAAACATGCACTACCAACCATTACTGTATAAGCAATGGTCAAAAAAAGGCTATGTTAAAAATTGCTGTAAATTTGTCAAAAATTATTTTTTCATCATCATAATTCTTGATACACTTCTTCAATATATGTGGAACATGTCTGCAAAGTATTGAAAAGAAATACTGAAAGCCCTAGGAGAAGTTGATTTAGCAAACTATGAATCACCAACCATTATTGTATATTAGCAATGTTCCAAAAATGGCTATGTTGAAAAATGCTGTAAATTTGTCAAAAATTATTTTTTCATCATTATAATTCTACATGCACATTTTCAATATGTGTGGAACATGTCTGCAAAGTATTGAAAAGAAATACTGAAAGCCCTAGGAGGAGTTGATTTCACAAACTATGCACTACCAACCATTGTTGAATATGGCAATTATCGAAAATTGGCTAAGTTCAAAATGCTGTAAATTTGTCAAAATTCATTTTTTTCAGCATAATACTTCTTCATGAATATCTTCAATATCTCTGGCACATATCTGCAAAGTATCAAAAGAGAATATTGAAAGCTGTAGGAGAAGTTGATTTCACAAAGTATGCACTATTAGCACTATGGCAAACATTCTATGTATAGGCTTAAAAAGTCCCATAACTCTTGCAAAACTGACCCTTTGGCCCCTAAATTCACATCACACATGTGTTGTCTAATGGTGCAGGTGTGTTGAAAATTTGAAGAACATCGGGCAAAAACTACTTAAGTTATTTAGCAAAGATGTCAAAATGTTGACAGAATGACGGAATTACTGACAGGCTGAAAACAGTATACCCCCCTAAAACTTCGTTTTGCAGGGGGTATAAAAATGTGAAAGGGCTGGTCGGCTGGTTAAAAACAAAAAAAAGAATAGTCATGTCAATGATTGTAGTGCTGCTTCACATGATAACCAGTTTATTCATATTCCTTCTTGTAGCCTTGCTTCAATCAATCAATGGTTCATTTTTTTTTTAATTATTCAGGCTATTCTGAGCCCATGTTGTGAGAAAAAAGATGATTTTCCTGCTGAAAAATAAATTTGCCAGATATATTTAAGATTCCATACCTTGAATTGGAGAAATAATTAAGATCTATTTAAAGTATATGCAAAACTTTAATGAAAATTCTTATTTTTTATTATTTATTTATTATTATTATTATTATTATTATTATTATTATTATTATTATTATTATGTATTTACTGCTTTTAATTCAGTGAGATAAGAGGGAACAACACCAAGTATCATTTCCCTTGTATGACATGCAAGACTTGTCACCTCAGGCTGGATGTTCATGATAGATTTTCTTTTCAAACCGATCCTATTTTGCCAACAGAGGGTCACTCAGCAAGAACAAGGTCAAAACAACAAAATTTCAACAGTTTATAAATCCCAGACGGTTCTAGTACGGTGAAATAGATGATGCATACTGCGTATGTATGCATGATTTTTCGCTCTGTATGCATAAAAAATTCAGACCAAAAATCAGCGGTACCCAAAAAGTTTTTGGGTTTTATGCATACTCAGATTAAATACTTTTAAATTCAACTTTTCAACTAGTTGAAAAATCCCTGCTTCTATAAATGGTGTTATCCATACATGTACATGTACACATATCTATTAAAGTTTGGTTCTGGATGGGAGATTAGAATATAAGAATCCTCAGAAAATGTGTACACAGTTGTCTTTACCCGTACAGTACGCATTGTAAAAAATAATTATTTACTTCACTGCTACTACTCACCTCACAGATTTAAGTTAGTATCTCTCTGGCATGCAAATTCCTTGCAACTGTTTTGCTAAATAAGTTGCGGAACTTTCGCACAACACCTGTGCGAGTGTCAAGAGAAAGTTCATGTTTTGCAAAGGTTTTAAACATGTTTAAAAATTTTATGCGAAATTTTTTGGCCAAAAATATTCTCGAACCTGTCGTGCAAATGTCCCAAACCTGTTGCCGAGAAACTTTGGCCAATTAATCTACAATGTGACACTGGTACTACAGTCTTGAGAAAAAACACAGGCGACGGTCTTGAGAAAACATGCGAACACCTCGCGACTATCTGGCGAGAAAATGAAACTAAGCCACATTCGTATGAATGTCATAAACCAAACTTCGAACTTTACAGAAACAGTCTTGCATATTCAGGATCTAAGATATGGAACTCCATTCCAGACCATCTCAGGAGTGCAACTTCTCTTCAACATTTCAGGTCTGGATATCTGGACTGGATAGCAAATAAATCACTTTAGGCACAGAACTCTTTTGTTTGTTTGTATTCATGTATGTCTGTATATTTATGTGTAAATGTTTGTAAATATTGTTTTTAATAGAGGACCTCAGGGAAGATTGGACATGTCCAACTGAGCCTCCTCTTTAAATAAAGTCATTATTATTATTATTATTATTATTATAAGACACACTCATGAATGCCTTGTGACTGTCGTACGTGCCTCTAGCGACTATCACGCTACAATGGTGAGATGTTTGAAAAATTAGGCCGAAATTCACAAAATTGTCGCAAAAATGTCCATTCAATGAGACGGCAGCATGAAAGTTGCGTTAATATCGTTAATTTTTGTTGTGAAATAGTCACCTACTTGTCGCAAACTAGTCACCAGTTGTCACATTCCAGTGAGATAGGGGCTTTAGTTATAAATATGAATTACACACCTGTACCTATTGGTCAAATACATTCATATGTATAACAGGAATTCTAATGCACTTGAGAATACAACATGATGTCTGATCGGATAAAGTAAAAAAACTGTGACAGTGAATTCTGGGATATACCATCGGGCATCAGAAACCCAACATTGTGAATAACATCGCTTGTGATTGGTTAATGACTTAATGTCGTGGTTATACTTTGCTCTTGACGCTCATGTTTCATGAAAAACAAAACATTTTCAATGTTTTATTTTAAGTTAGAAAGTACATAAGGATAGGGATAGCAATGTTCAAATCTTTCATTTAGGGCAGCATATCATCATAAATACGGTCAGACATCATGTTTTAATGCTCCGCCGTAAACAAAATGTTTTAATGCTCTCGCTGTAAAACAAAATTTCCCAATGTATATCCGACTGTATACCACCTCAAATGTAACTTTTAATACAGTTACCCCATATTCTGTGACGAGTCTACTACGATAGTCCGGGATCTATCTTTCCAGTTGGAGTGATGTCATTGGTCATTCGTATGAGGTGAATTACTGTGTTTATTTCTACGACCTTACTGAATTCAAAGCAGAAAATATGGAAACAAAATTAATTTTTCATAAAAGCTTTGCCTGTATCTCTAGATTGTTATCATTTCTTCAACTCAAGGCATGAACCCCGTGATCTGGTGATATTTCTGGCAAATTAAGATTTTATAAGCGTGTAAAAATGATAAAATCATAACGATAATGACCGAGTTATACCCTTGACCAAATGAGCAGGAAGGTGGGATAGGAGCAGTGCCGGTGATCAATACAGTATTTTTTTTTTTTTTCACACGAAAGATAGGCTGTGTTTTTTTGGTCTGGCTGGGCCTACGCCGTTTGTCCGCCGTAACCGGCGAGGCACTCGATTGATTTTGATCACATGACCGGTGAACGGCGAGCGCGTTTTATTGGATCAGGTCACGTGACCGGCGGACCAATTCGACCAAGGCGTGGAATAGTCGAAGCGGCGAAGAAAAATTGCTTGGTAATTTTATGAAGTTTATTTTCAGCAATTTGTTGAATTCTTGATTATGTATGGAGCAAATATTGTCGCCCAACTAATTTTATGTCTCAGTTTATAATAAGTGACCATTCCTGTGTTTTGAAACACTTACTGAAACTGATAAGACCTTGTTTTATTTTTTGTCTCAACAAGAAATGGCTTTTTCAAAGAGCGTTCATGTCTGGAAA
This sequence comes from Rugalucina vietnamica, assembly GCA_964017185.1. Taxonomy (NCBI): domain Eukaryota; kingdom Metazoa; phylum Mollusca; class Bivalvia; order Lucinida; family Lucinidae; genus Rugalucina; species Rugalucina vietnamica. Next base: position 43,730,787 of record OZ024883.1, on the reverse strand, counting down.
TAAGATAAGCATATTAAAAGTCGTTAAATTTAGTTTTAGCCAGTTTGTTAAACCTGTAGACCTTATTTTTGTACATGTAAATGAAGATACCTACCCTTACGTTCACAAAAACAAAAGCCCAAGGCCTACCACCCCATGAAAATCCTAGGAAGGAAAGCTATATACATGTATATTTCCATATTATTCAAACATTTTCTTCTCTGAAATCGCATGGCAAATCAAAGCCAAACTTCGTGTTGAGCATCCTTAGGAAATATAAATGGTCTAGGTCACGTGACCAAGATGGCTGCCATGGCTATAGATAGCAAAAATATTTTAAAATTCTTCTTCTCAAGAACCAGAAGGTGTATGATTTTGGAACTTGGCATGAAGCATCGGGGAATGGAGGTCTACACAGATTATATAAATCATGACCCTGAGATGACCTTGACCTACAGTATTTTACACGAAGGTCAAGGACGTAAAGCATCAATTCAAACAAACAAACTACTAAGGTTGCCGATGCATTTGAATTGGGAAAATGGTAAAATGTCATTTAATGGGTAGAAACTTGGAGGGAATTGACAAATAGGCAGATGAGTTATATTTATGTTGTCTGTCTTTGTCGCTGGGTTTTACACAAAAATATGTATGAAAATATCCAAGATATCAGGTGAGCGTCTACACGACCATTGGTCCTCTGTTTTTTTTTTGTTTTTTTTTTTTTTTTTTTTTTTTCAGGGCAATTTGCTTATATCACTTTTACGTCAAACTGAACAGTGTGATCAATGCCGATTACAGCAAAATCATTCTTTGTCGTACTTGAACATTAAATGTTATCACAAATATATTCTGAAATCAACCACTTTGGACAAAACATAAAAGTTAAATGGGATACATCGTTTTTTTTTAAGGTTCAGTATACAACCTCTTGTTGCTGTACAGCCTCTTCACAGAAACTATCGTTGCTGTACTGGTTGTTATGGTGATGGTGGTAGCCATTTTCTTTATTCACCGGTGGCATTCTTTTTACTCCGAATGCGGCGTTTAGGCTTTAGCTGGTCACGTGATCAGCTTAAACCGGCGTAGGCCGGTACAAAATTGCCCGGCGTGGAGGAGGCACCGGCGAGACAGCGGCGTACGCCGTTTTGGTGCCAAAAAAACACAGCCATAGCTTGCCGACCGGATCAATACCATATATTTTGTCGCGAAAATATATGACATTTGCTGTAAACAAAAATTAAAAATCTCTTACGACTTTATTTTCATCATTGACGAATTCATCTATATTTTCTAAACTAAGGCTGTCAGTAGACATGCTTATGGTGCATTGATGTCAAAACAAAACGAATTTCTTCAACCGGTTTCGCAAAAAATATTCTTCCCGCTTTCTACTTTCGGTTTCAATGATCTATTTGCTTCTACATCGTGTCGACACAGGCCACTTCGCTCCTCTGTTCAGGCCATAGACTCCCATTGTAATTTGCACCCCCCCCCCCCCCCATCCCAAAACAAGACTCATTCATATGCTTCACAACTCATAGTGGACCCCAACACATTCAGCAGACGAGAGATCGCCCCAGGCCGTGTACAAGTGCAGCAAAAATATGGTGTTAGCCAGCATCCAAGGACGGTATTTTTCGCTGTTTAGGAACATCCCAAAATCGCCAACAATGAAAAAATAAAAAAGGTTATACTATCATGTGACAAAAGACGGTCGATAGATACACATTTATGACCAATCGTAGGTAGCGTTACATCTTAAATTTACCGCGGTAGATCTGCCCACACTTCGGGCCAATCGCATGCAACGTTACAATTACAGGTCTCTATCCTTCACACGACCCCAGTAAGCTTAGCTTAAGCGCCACTGATACCTTTCTGATCACCATAGGCTGATAGCCAGAGGGTCGATTGCCCCCCCCCCCCCCCCCTAGGGAATTTTGCAGACATACCCTATCTTAAAGAACAATTCAGGCTGAGTAGAATAAAAGATGTTTGCACCCTGAGCGTTGGGGCGTTATCCTGTAACAGCCTGTTACATATGCTACCTTAACAAAATTAAGAAATTATGATATGGTGTTTTCAGCTACAGAAAAATGACAATAGTTTATCATTTTATCATTTTACTCAACTTTTTCATACTGTCTGATTGCTGTATGTCTATACTACATATTAAAATTGTTTGAGCAAAGATTTGACCCACACTAACTGTAACATACGTAACGTAAATTAAGGTACCCTTTGAAAATAACACTTTTGAGTGATATCATTTACTTGTAAAGTTGCATTATGCATTTTTCCAAAAATATGATATTTATTTTCAATTGGCAGATAGAAAAACCAAGGTTAATTTTCCTATCTTGTATATATTGCCTTTAATGAAGTATTAAGTAGCCCTACCCCCAATTGCAAATGCGAAATTTTCTATTGCAACAAACATGAAGTATGTAAAATACTTGAAACTGGTGGATATATATCATAGTTCCATACTTTCTTGCTTATTTAATCATGAATCATGGCTCTGAGGATCTGTAACCAAGTATCTAGGATCAAAGATTTTAATCCAGAATGTAACTTATGTAACAAACATGTAACGAATAACGAAGGGCATTATACATAGCATGAATGCCAGTACATGCCGGTCTAATGCTCCATTCCATAAGATATTTTGCAAACATATATCTTAAATGACAATTCAATGTTTGCTTTATGTTCATTGGAGCATGTGTCTGTGTCAGTCTGTTACATATGTTACCATAATATGTTTAAAAAATAATGATATGGCAGTTTTAGCGTCAGAAAATAAGATTTGTATTAATCCATTCACCCATCTCATATTGTCTGCATGAAACATGTCCATTCTACACACTAAAGTTGCTTGAGCAATAATCATCTGACACCTACAGTGTAATGTCTGTAACATTTATTAAAATTACCCTTTCAAAATTAGCATTGTGAGTGACATCGTATGTTTTTTTAGTTACACATTCCAGCTTTTCCAAAAACATGCGATTTTTCCATTACCATGTTCAATGGAGATGAAAACATCCTATACTGTATATATTATACTAGATATGTTGTTTAGCAACCCTACCCCCAGTTTCATAAGTCAAATATTGTATTGCTAATTACACAAAACGTGTAAATACTCATTTCTAATGGCTTTATCTAATGTTGATAATTATTTGCTTATATTTCATGCTTATTGAGAACCATAGTTCTGAGTGGGTGTTACCAAGTATCTAGGCTCGGACATCTTAATGAGAAATGTAACGTATGTAATATATATGTATGAATAAGGAATGACGTGGGGTACAAGTAGGCAAAGATCAGGAAAAGGCGCAATCAGAAAAAAAAAACCCACTCCAAAAACCGAGGTGGGAAAAAACCAAACTAACAATCAGGCACTTATACCATGAAACATATCGTAAGCCGAATGAGCAGCTATTTTCCCAATAGGTGGCCACTCAGTTACCTTAACTACAACTATGAAAACACACATAAGGCGCCAACAGCACAAATTTTTTTTTAAACACCAAGACATAAAACAAAAAGAACCACCACAGAAGTATCGCCTTGGAACGATCAGTAACACAAAGTTACTGGCGGGCTTAAACCGGTTTTACAGGCGCCTAACCTCACCCTCAGCTTCTGCAGTGGTTCATAACATTTAGTTAGCTCTTCGGTCCTCGTGGTGAATCTCTAACTAGTCAATGAATCATCAAGAACAAACAAATAAATCATGATAAACATCCTGATGAATCAAAAACCAGGACTCACAGATTCAGTAAGCTGTCCGACGATGGAGATCCCTGGGCGCCGAATAACATACTAACTCCGGAGCAAAAGAAAAACACCAGTTGGACCCCGGTGGGCCAAGCAACAGACAAGAAGCTCCGGCCCCAACCGACTAAAATGAATAGCTTTAAGTCGGGGCCATCATAGAGTCTGACGCCCGACCCACCGGCGTGCAATTAAAGAAGGCAGCATAGTTATCAACCATGATTGGGTTAAAAACTAAGCATAACATTCATGTTATAACCTATACGTCTGTAACGTGTTATGATTTTTCTGAACTGAAAAGAAAAATCATTAATTCCTATAAGTTTCTTAAATTTGTAAACCAAGTCACCATAAAATTCAGGTTCCGAAAGGCCCTCACTTAAAAGCGTCTTTAACCCAACATTATATTTGAAAATCAATTCATAGTGTCTACGATAAAATTTAGAAAAGGTTTTTCGAAGTTTATGATACCGATAGCCCTGTTGAAGAAGTTTTGCCGTTAAACATTTATTTCGAGCGTTGAAGTCTGTAATAGGATTGCAGACACTAGCAAACCTAATAAGTTATTAGATTATGTGGTAATGTTGTATACAGAGTAGAAAAATCACATATGGACAAGCTTGTCGCACGAAACCCTCTACACTTCAATTTACTGAGCACCTCACCAGAATTTTTTATTGACCAAAACCAAGTTTTATTTGAAGTTTCATACACTGTCTCACAGTATCTTATAACATGAGATTTGATAGCAGTAAGACAGGAAGTTAACAATTTAGAAAGTTCAGTGGTAGTACAAGAGCTAGAATTTGCAATAAATCTAGCTTTGTACGGTCTTTTGTGAAGCTTAGGTAACCAATACATCGTAGGAAGTTTGTCTTGGCCTTCATTGACACAAACAGAAAACCTAACAGGTAAATCGTTTAAGTGGGCATTAACTACAGACACTTCATCAGTATCTGTCTCCAGATAAGCCCTGGTACCATCAAGCTCCTGTTTTAAGGTGTTAACGTAGTGAAGCCTACAAACGACAACAACATTGTTTGCGGCTTTGTCTGCCGGAACCATACTTCCTATGAAATTCTTGGATACCCTGCTTCAAATGCCTAAATGAAGCATCTATGGAGCGGGGAAACCAAAGTGTTTATAAATAATTCAGGTCACATGGCCAAGATGGCCGCCATACACATATATGGTAAAAACTCTTCAAAATTCATCTTCTCCCGAACTGGTAGACCGATTTCAACCAAACTTGGCATGTAGCATCAGTGACCGGAGTACTTCAATGTGTACATAAATTATGAGCCTAGGATGACACTGACCTATTTTACGGCAAGGTCAACATAGGTCGCCTATGCATTTGAATGGGGAAAACTGTTAAATTGTCATATGAAGATGAAAACTTGCAGGAAATGGTCAGTAGGACTGACTATTAATGATTTTGAAAAAAAAGACCCCAGGGGCTCAGATGCCACCACCCCGGGGCAGTATACATGTATTTCAGGATTGAAATTCAGATTTTAGCTTTCACTGGATGATGAAAAACATAAGGCTGTTTAAATGTCTTTGAAGCCCGAAGGGCTTCTCGGAGACATTAAAACAGCTAATGTTTTTCATCATCCAGTGAAAGCTAAAATCTGAATTTCAATACTTATATTTACATTTTATATTATCAATCACGTATCAGATTTTTAATTGCACATATCACCGCTCATGTTCATGTTATTTGACATTAATAAAAATAAAACTGAGATCCTTTAACAGCAGTGAACACATTAATGAGAAAGGGGATGGGCCATACCGCGGTTTCGACTATTAAAGTCTCGTCAGTGACCCTTTAGATTTGGCAATATGGAGCCAAATCCGAATTAACGTAATTTTGGAACAGCCAAAACGTCAAATTATCGCGCCTAACGTCGTGGCGATACGCGACCAACGTCACGACAATAAGAGTTAACAAACAACGTCACTGGGTGGCTTTGACCTCGCCCCGCCCATAGGCGTGGCTTCTAGATCACGTGGCTTAATGTTTTTTCATTTGGAAATGAAGAGCATGAAGAAACAGCTAGGACGATTACAAAAAATTGTAAATAATTACCATAATATTCAAACATCTCCTCCTCTGAAACCGCTTGGCCAATCAAAGCAAAGTTTTATAGGAAGCATCTATGGAGCGGGGGAACCAATGTGTTAATAAATAATCCAGGTTACATGACCAAGATGGCCGCCATGCCCATATATGGTAAAAACCCTACAAAATTTTCTTCTCCAGAACCGGTGGACCAATTTCAACAAAACTTGGCATGAAGCATCGATGCCTAAAGTACTACAATGTGTACATAAATCATGGCCCTATGATGACCTTGACCTATTATAAAGCAAGGTCAACATGGGTCCCTATGCATTTGAATGGGGAAAACTGTTAAAATGTCAATTAAAAGAAATTAGCAAATGGACAGAATATTGATTATTCTGAAAACAAATGGCCCAAGGGTTTCATCTGCCCCTGCACCGGGGCTAAATATCATAATATTCAAACATGTTTATTGGTATATGTAGCAGATCCCAGGTGAGCGTTTACAGGACCATTGGTCCTCTGGTGGTGTAATTGACAATCCCCTAAACTCTACCTGTTTGAATAAAGTACAACAAAATTATTCACAGATATGGGCATAGGTATTTATGGTCATCTATTTACAAGCGAGCATATATCATATATTCCACAGGTAGCAGCAACAGCAAATCAAATTGATTTTTGGATTTTTAGGAGCTGCTGGAGATGTTACCCATTTGGTGTCCAGATAAATACTGAGATAAGCTACATAATTTTGAGTGATCTTTCATCAGAACCTTTGACTCACCAAACGTCATTGAAACTATATGTATTAATTTCCAAAACACAGCACTTGAAGCAAAAATCAGTTGATTATCTATCACAAATCTACTCGTATACCTCTTTTTCCAGAAATCACACTGAAAAAAAAAAAAAAAAAAAAAAAAAAAAAAAAAAAAAAAAAACATATTTTATTCATCTTTCTAAAACGTCCCTAAATAAAATGTAGACCTCTTTGATGCCTCTTTCAATCTCACCTGGCATCAGACTAACATTTCCGTGTAAAACATACCCACTTATACCCCATTTTAAATTTATTAATATAGCAAAACTGGGGTATGCAGTGGTATACCTATTTTTTTCTTATTTTTGCTCCAAAACATATATTGTGGGTACTCGTTAGAACCGGCTCGATCTGTGAATCATAAGATACCCTAGTATGACTTAGGTTGGGTGCTGGGGTCAGATATTTATTTAAGGCAGTGCACCGGAGTGAATTTTGTAAACGAAAGTTGAGGGCCACTCGAGTTAGCCTAACACAATGTCGGCGTTACGCTAGTTTATTCATCGCTTGCAGATCCACCTGGCTGCCGTCCTTTGCACTTTCTCCACCATGTCTGCTTTATTGTCATAATAAGATTGACAAAAATAGAAGCTGCATACCCGAGCTGAGTTTGCACCGATTTTTCGTAGGCAGTTTCCTTTGTATGCCTAGCTTCAACCGTGCAATTACCAAATAGCGTAGAAGAAAACATAATACAAGAGTTGACCCAATTCCAAGTTGTCTGTGATGGTAATTCGTTGGTGTCTGGTGGACTGAACTTGTTCCAATTGTTGTTGATGCAATGAGTACTAGTCATTGAAGAGTATTTGATAGTTATGGAGATGTTGGGTCGCAATCATGTAATGACATTTGGCAACTTTAAACTTCAATAATTTGTCATAGGTCTTCCATTTTGCAAAATCTGAAGATCATTTAACATTCATGTACAAACGGAAGATCGTTACGAATAATTGATCAGTCAAAAAAAAAAAAAAAAAAAAAAAAAAAAAAAAAAAAAAGATCCTTGAGGGTAACCAGATAGTACAGGCACTAGATCTGAGGCTTGACCATCCTACATCTCAGTTTGATAGCGCTCATGATAGCGTAATGATTAGAGCGTCCGCTTCTTCGGAGTGGGAGGTCGTGGGTTCGAACTCGGGCCGCGTCATGCCAAAGTCGATAAGATGGTACCAGTCGCTACCTTACTTGGCGCTGGCTTCTCTTCTCTCAACAATACATCATCACCAACTTAATCACATCACATGTCTTACGAAAGAATATGTAAAAAAGACTGAATAATGATAATAATAAGGTCCCATAATGTCTGTATTTACTGGCGGATCGTATGGAAGACTAGCACTCATGATAAATACGTTATTATTATAATTATTATTATTATTATTATTATTATTATTATTATTATTAAGTGACCTACTTGTAAGTATATATACTGAAAGAAAAAAAAAACGCAACAATTATATTCCACTAAATTTTTAGCTAACTATGCTATAATCAGAAATTATTTTATTTTCTACTTCTGCATTAGATATCAGACTTCCAAATGCAAGAAACTGATTTTCATTTTAACAAGTATTTCCGGAGTTATTCGATGTCGACCACAGCAATGCTGAAAGTAGTAAATCGTACAGTGCGCATGTGTAAACATTAAAATGATGGTGCGATTCAAACCCCCATTCAAAATCACAATATGCGCTCAGCAGATAACTCACGCGAAAAGAAATAAAATGGATAAAATTAAAATTACCCCCCTTTCCATTAAACATATACGGATTTTGAAGGTTTAATTACGAGCTTGTTTGTCGTGTGTTTTGCATGTTATACCCTATTCTTGCATAGATATCTATGCGCATACATGTTTGAAGCCGTTTTTGATTGGTCGAAAGCCGTGTTCAAACCGCAAAACCCATGTTCAAATCATAAAATGCACGTGCCGTTCGAACATGGGTTTTGGCCGACGTCATTGGTCAAAGTGACGTGACGTCATGTATTTCATAGAAACAAAATGGCCGACGTTGAAGAAGCTCCGCGGTTTTCGGTGCGTTTTTACGTTGTTAATGTTATTTTCAAGAGATTTTAAGTGGATTGGAGTGAAAATGCAAGAATAGCAATCAACCATGGTTTGTTTCAGTGTTCAAACATTCGCTGGATCACTCGGAAGGTGTTTGAACACGCGGCCTGCGGCCTTGTGTTCAAACACCTTCCTCGTGATCCATCGAATGTTTGAACACTGAAAACCATGGTTGATCCCTATAATATCCCATGAATAGGAATCATGCAGCAACAACCCTTAAATTATCATCGTTTTACCCCTAAGCTCGAAAATCCCTGGTGACCTATTGTTGCGTTACTTTTTTGTTCACTATAGTACAGTTCCTCTATTTTGAGCCTGTCAGTATAATAGTTATATTATCCTAATTACCTTGCGCTTAGCTGCTACGATTTTTAATTTGACTGTTTTTGCTAGGGCGAGGCTTAGATCCCGTTAAACCTTTTAAAGCGCTCACCCAAATAGTTCAATAATATTACTATAACTGGCCGTTTAAAGGCTGCAATTTTGTTTAGGTCCTAGCTACATGCTCTTTATTTGTTTTGGTATTTGTTTTAGTATTATGTCTATTATTCGTTTTGGGTACTGCATGACTATCTTTTGGAAAAGAACTGGCGACTAAGCTTTGCACGTCATGCATCACTTAGTTATTTTCAAATTGGATGTTTGTCACCTTCGTGTTTTGGGGGAATGTGGTTCTGCTTCACTGGCTGCTGCCCATTTCTTAGTTGTTTGGTTTTCAGTGTTGTAAAAACAACAAAGTAATGATTCTTTATTTTCTTATATTTAGCAACATAAATTTATGCAGAATCATTCATTTCTAATTGCCTTTGGCGGACTTTCTAGCTGCCTTTCTAGCCGCTCTTATAGCAGCTTTTTCAACCTTCTTAACCTTTCGGTTTGTAAGCTTTTCCAACTTTCCAACATACATATTCAGATTCTTCAGTAGATTTCCATGTGCTCCTTTAATCATTTGAACTGCATCCAGTAATGTTCTATAATACTGGAGAGCCGTGCCAAATTTTAAGATGCACTGAGCTCCACTGGGCAAGTCACTGGCCATTCCTTCCAAGGCTGTCTCATTAATGTTGTTTCCGATTCCCACTATACACAGTTGGACTATAATTAATGAGAAAGAAACATGTTTACTTGAGTAGTGCATTATTCTGCCTGACACAAAGCGAATCAGAATACATGTGAAAATAATTTCTACAATTGAGCCTCCCCATGGGAAAACCAACAATCTGCATAGATCAAAGGCGCAGATCAGCTTCACGGTAACCGCCTTTGTTTTCGCTACTCGGATAGTACAATTCCTTCTCTACTTAATTCCAAAATTTCAAGCTTCTAGCTATTTTCTGTAACTGTACAGGTCGGTTTGTGTCGGACCTGTGCGGAAACTACATTGTTGGTTTTTCCACCAGGTGGCTCATTATTGTTACCGGCATTTTTGAAAATATTTAATGTATTATCATAGGACTATTGAACAGGCTATTTGGCTGTGATATTGCAGCAAGCAAACAAATGAACAAACAAACAAACAAATGGATATTTGCTTTGTGTATACTTATAAAGACACATTTTACTTGCCTCCCATGCCTTTAAAGAGATCTGCCTCGCCTCGTGGGTCCCTTCCAGCATTATTTTTCCCATCGGTAAAGAGCCAAACTTTCTTATTGTTTCCGCTAGGATTGCCAGCCAACTCCGATCTTGCCTTAAATAGACCCTCTCCTATTGCTGTTGCTGAACCTATTACGTGATATACTAGTATGAGCTTTCGCAAAGAAACTGCAATTGTACTTTTTCCTGTACACCGTTTTCACGCAGTCCAATCTATAGTTCGATAATGAGCGGGTGGGAAAAGAATACAACCATTTTTGAGACGGAACTGGCGTTTTTACGACAAAAATGTCGTTTAAAAACCCATTCTCTGCTATTTTTGATCCAAACGATATAGCGCATACAAACGGTTATATCACACTGCACGTTCTAGTATAAAAATTATGTCGCAGTCATGACTCGTGCAGCACGCAAATATGCGCCAGTATAAATCAGCCCGTGAAAATTGTGGGGTTGAAATCAGACTACGTTCTTATTTTGGCCAGATTTTTTCTCGGTATTTTGCAATCACCTGTGAAGAGGTTAGTGCTATTAAGACTACGTATAATTGTGTACTTTAAATTAATTTTTTTGTTTAAAGCCCCACACTTTTGAAAATATGTTGATATAAATCAATTACGTCGTCTCCTAAGATGGAGGGGTTGAGTATACGTATACTTTTACGGAGGGGCATTCTTGTTTCATGAGTTATTTTGATTTGGCTATGGGTTTTCGTCCAAGTCAACAGGTTTTTCAGTCATGTCGGGACGAAACCACTGATTCTTTGATGCGACGCAGTTCCATGGAGGAGATTAAAGTGTCTTGTGTATGGGTACAGCACGGCGAAGGTAGGTATCGAACCCATTATTTCTCGATCTTGACTCCTGAGCTCTAAATATAAGGCCCCCACTCCCCAGATGCATGTTAATAAAATTAAAACTGAGATCCTTTAAGAGCAGTGAACACATTAATGAGAAAGGGAATGGGTCATACCGCGGTTTCGACTATTAAAGTCTCGTCAGTGACCCTAGATTTGGCAACATGGAGCCAAAGAGAATTACTATAGGTTTTCAACTTTCAACAGGGTAGTCGATACAAAGACTAGTATTATCTAAATGAGACCAAATAAGTTAAAAATATTGGTTAGAAAATGATTCTTAACCGATTATAAATTTCTGATTTCTCAGATATCCTCGCTGATCTCAAAGGACCAAAAAGAAAATATAACCTGCACTAAGGATGATGTACAAACGCATTTAAATTCAATGTGAAACGCATATACACTAACTAAGGATAATCATTTAACAACAATGGTTCTGATAAAATCATTTGAGCCGCAAATTTCACAGACATGTCAGTAGATCAGGAAAGTAAATTTCACTCCGCTCCGCTTCGGTATCTCGTTCCACTTCCGTGTGAGGTTCGGGTAATTACGAAACAGCAACGGTAAATAATGAATGAGAAGATCTGGTAGCAATTTGTCATATTTCAGAAATGTGGCATCTTCGTTTAAATTTTAATTTAATCACATTATTTTTGGCCGTGGAGGGGGGCAAATCTACAATAATGGGCAAATCTACAATCTTGTTAAATCCGATATTTAAACCTCTAGACTGATTGTGTGACTGCAAAGGTCGGTTTTTATCGGACCTGATCGGAAACAAAATTGTTGGTTTTCACATGCAAAGACTCAGAGCATATCATTACCAAAACTTGCCCATGCAATATACAGAGATTTTTTTTTTCAGGTGTAAAAATTGAAGAAAAAAATCCGTCGAAAAAAAAAGATATTTATAATATATAATTGCTAAAACATTGATTGTCGGTACAAGTTACAACCGACTCGCCGATGCGGTTCTAACGAGTACCCACAATGTATGTTTTGGATCAAATATAAGAAAAATAGGTATAACCCTGTAACCCCCAATTTACGAGTACCCACAATCTATGTTTTAGATCAAAAATAAGAATAATAGGTAAACCCCTGTAGTCCCCAATTTTACTGTATAAAATTGGGGTTCAAGGGGGTATACAATTCATAGACATGTTTTCCTGATGGCTTGACTGTTGCTATGAGATAGATCACGTGACAATTTACGTCAATCACTTAAAAAGATGTACATGAAGATTTCTGTCATTGAGCAAAACGTTCAGACAATAGAGTCTGTATACACTTTTAAAGTTTTAAAATCCACATAAAATCCCGGCAATGTGGGTCAAATTTGCTGTTATATCCCAAGGCCGGGACCTGAACGATGGCAATAATGAGAATCAACATCTGAGAGTTGTTCTTATGGCAAAAATATATTCGAGAGAGGCCTTCAAGTTGGTATTTGGATGTACGTGCACTAAAGTAAGCCCACAGCCTATCCCCGGCACATCGGAAGTTAAAGAGACTAGTTAGAGATTCACCACGAGGACCGAAGAACTAACTAAATGTTATGAACCACTGCAGAAGCTGAGGTTGAGGTTACGGCCGTGTAAAATCGATTTAAACCCGCCAGTAACTTTTTGTTACTGATCGTTCCAAGTCGATACTTCTGTGGTGGTTCTTTTTGTTTTATGTCTTGGTGTTTAATATTTTTGTGTTGTTGGCGCCTTATGTATGTTATCATATTTTAGTTAAGTTAAGGTAACTGATTGGCCACCTATTGGGCAAATAGCTGCTCATTCGGCTTACGAAATGTTTTCATGGTATAGGTACCTGATTGTTAGTTTGGTTTTTTCCCACCTCGGGTTTTCGGAGTGGGAATCTTTTGCTGTTTGCGCCTTTTCCTGATCTTTGCCTGCTTGTACCTTTTTAAATCCTGACACGAAGGCTTCGTTTTCCCCGGTAGATACAAATGACTAGTGCGGAACAAATTATTGCAAATATAGGTAAGTGTGTATTTTGAGCTGTCATAGTCTGTTTTGAGTTCAGCAATGTGTGGTTTTTTTTATACCAATGCCATAAAAATACATAATTGATCAGGAAAACATATCAGTCAAATGAATAACACATTGTTTCCCACTTGTATATAGTAAAACTGGGGTATGCAGGGCTATACCTATTTTGCTAATGTTTGGCCCAAAACATAGATTGCGGTACTCGTTAGAACAGCCTCAGCGACGATCTATGTTTTTAGGAAAAATATTAAAAATATCAATTTTTCCTGGTGAAATTATCAATTTTTGCATGTCAAAAATGTCTGTGTATTGCATGGGCAAGTTTTCGCACAGGCGCTTGAAGTTATAACCATAAATCATTAAAAACAATGCCCTTATATTTTCGTCATTGGCCGTGAAGTATACACTGACTGTAGGTGAAATCGACAAAATGAAATAAAAATTCAATTATGCTAGAATCTCCTGGCATGCGAAATTTTCGCGACTGTTTGTCAATTTTGTCGCGGACTTTCGCACGACATTCGTGCGAGTGCGAGTGTTGCACAAGTATCTTGAAAATTTTCATGTGTCGCGAACTAGTCGCGAACTGGGCGCGAAGTTTTTAAACAGGTTTAAAAAATTTATGCAATGTTTTCGTCAAAATATTTCGCAAGACTGTCGCGCGACTGTCGTACGAATGAAGATGAAAATAAGCTACATTCGCGGGAAAGTCGTGTGACACTCTCCCGAATGTCAAGCAACTGTCGTGCGACAGTCGCGCGATAGCCGCGAGGTATATTTTCAAAATTAGACCGAAATTCGCGAATTTGTCTCATAAATTCATCAATGAATGCAAAGTAAAAGCTGTGTTTGTATCGTTAATCTTTGTCGCGAAATAGTCGTGAAGTATTCGCGAACTAGTCTCCAGTTGTCGCATCCCATTGAGGTAGGGGCCTTAAGCTAGTATCTCGCTGGCATGCGAATTTCTCGTGACTGTTTTGCGAATTTTGTCGCGGACTTTCTATTTCGGTCAGCTGATTTCATTTTAGTCAGCAACGCATGTAACCTTCGTATAGACATTGTGCATTACAATAGCACGAACGTTAAACGTATTTTGTATGCTTTATACAGCTTCACTGAAGATTTCAATATCCATCCCCTCCGGAAGAAAGATACCTATTACATAAGCCACCTACGAAGAAACTACGTATACCTGAAAAAATCAGCCATTTGGCATCCCATCTTAATTTAGGATAGTATAGATCATTATTCGGCTACTGTGAAGGTCAGACATCATCATAATTTGTACAGGTTAGATGGAATTGCTCGAAACTTGTCATTTCATGATATTGCATGACAGAACAGGTAAGGCACAAAGCTTGATTGAAATTTTGGCGCATCTATCACGCTGTTTCTACGAACTGTTGCAAGGTCATTTTCATATCAGTTTTAAGCTTATGTGATATACTTTATACTGCGCATACACATATACAACAACTATCTACAGAGAAATGAGTACCAATGATCTAACCTGGCAGATTCATTTATCCATGGTTTGTTTACACAATTTATTCATCCCACCTATCCGGAAGTACGCTTTAAATCAACCCCTCCGTTCCGTCGCTCAGTTATTGATTGGACTGCGTGGTTTTGGTGATAATACATTGTGGTATAGTTTTATTTATTTGACATTGACTTCTTAATAAACAAAAATTTATTTGTTACATAAGTTTGTACGAGTACATTAGTATTAACTAACGGCCCGTAAAATAGATTTGCCGACCTTGTTCGGAAAAAGCAAGCTATTGTGATCTTACTGACTTTGTGATGTTTTATGCTGTACTTTCTTTCCCGCCAGGTGTCTGAGCTGACTCTTGTGCCTTCTATGTTTTCTTTAACCCATATTTGACGAATGGATTCTCACATCGTTATCAATTGGGTGAGTCCACTGTCATTTTAGGGGTGTTAGGAGTGATTTTTTATTTTTATCTCATTTTTCAATGAAATTTCTCTGTGCAAACAGAATAGCCCCAGATGGGACGCCGCGTTCTGCGGCGTCACATCTGGGGCTATACTGTTTGCCTATGTCCCACAAAAGGGACGCCAGGCTTAAATGAGTTAAAATCTCTGTAGTTTCTTTACTTCTTTACTGTTTGTTGCAATGTGGTTTGTCGTTATTTATCCATTGTTTGTTTGTTGAGTTCGTCTGTTTTCATATTGTACTCGACATTGTGCTTTGTTAAATGATAGTCGGATGGCTATCTTGTTGGAAAAGAGCTAGTGATCTTGCAATTCATGGTTGTTTCTATCTTTTGTAGTACTTTCTTTTCTGTCGTGTGTCAGAGTTGGGATTCTAAATTTAGTTGTTTCGATTCCTCTACCTCCATGCTTACACTACATGCAATATATGACATCAAGAGCTTCATGGTTAGCTTCTTCTGTCGCGAACCAGTCAATCGATTGGCAGCTTTTAAGTCTTAGAGCTATTTTCAAACAGTTGGTGCAAGATTTGTTGTCCATTCGGATTCAACTTGTGATCTTATTTGGTCTCCGCTTTATTAAGAATTGAATAACTTCATTAATGAATTAGAAAAAACATCACACATTACCTGCGTCAAATTCCAGATCGGCAATGGCGGCGTTTGTTTCAGGTAGAGATGAGTATTCCGTCAATGGAAACACTTTCTTTGTCAGTGCCAGTGTGGAGAATTTTATCAATGCAGCTCTCGATTTGTCGGGTGCAAACCCAACAAGTTCGTCATAAAATATGTTGATGAGCTGAAGAATTATATTAGAAATGCAAATATGCTTGATTCGTTAAAAACTCTGAGGCACAGTTTTGGCTTCAGAAAAAAGTATCATACAAAGATGACCAGCGTGAATGCTGCGAATATGAATGTAATTATTGATTGTTCAATCATTGAATAACATACATAAAGAGAAATATCATTTGCACTATGGATGATGTACGGGGAGACTTTTAGGGCCGACACACGGCACAAAACCAGCTACAGTAATAACAAATAAAATATAAAATTCATATCCTTTGGAAGGAGAAAAACATTCAAAGGAATATAATATGGGTCATATTACGCAATTTCGGGTAATGAGCCTGCATCAGTTACCCTTCATTAGCCGGACAAGTATACTGCAATTTCAAATATTTATAAAGGAAGTCTAAATCTAAGACACATGCTTAAAAGGTGTCAAATAATTAAAACGTTGTTTATATGATGGATCTAAACGTACATATTCTGAATACTCTGAATATTC
This sequence comes from Rugalucina vietnamica, assembly GCA_964017185.1. Classification (NCBI taxonomy): domain Eukaryota; kingdom Metazoa; phylum Mollusca; class Bivalvia; order Lucinida; family Lucinidae; genus Rugalucina; species Rugalucina vietnamica. The sequence continues at coordinate 43,714,344 of OZ024883.1, read as the reverse complement.
TCACTGATCTCAAATGACCGAAAGAAAAATATAATCTGCACTATGGATGGTGTACGGGGTGACGTTATAGGGCCGCCACACGGCACAACACTAGCTGCAGTTATATGTGTCTAATATGTTATTGCTAACTAAATGTTATGAATGTTATGAAGAACTAACTAAATGTTATGAACCACTGCAGAAGCTAAGGGTTATGGCCATGGAAAATCGATTTAAACCCGCCAGTAACTTTGTGTTACTGTTCGTTCCAAGTCGATACTTCTGTGGTGGTTCTTTTTGTTTTATGTCTTGGTGTTTTTAATATTTTTGTGCTGTTGGCGCCTTATGTATGTTTGCATTTGTTTAGTTAAGGTAACTGAGTGGCCACCTATTGGGAAAATAGCTGCTCATTCGGCTTACGAAATGTTTTCATGGTATACAGCTGTAAGTACCTGATTGTTAGTTTGGTTTTTTCCCACCTCGGGTTTTGGAGTAGGAATCTTTTTCTGATTGCGCCTTTTCCTGATCTTTGCCTACTTGTACCTTTTTAGCCTTTCACAATCCCTGAACAATAAATAAAGTTACCTGAGCTGCTGACTTAGCATATATATGCCCAGAAGCTCCCACACTTTTACTACTGTCAATTACATGGACAATGTCGTAGGGTTTTAGGTCACTACAGAGAATTTCATAAACTTTCCGTGTTGGATTTTTCGTGACAAAAATCTTTGCGGCAGGCTTTTCACTTGCAGCTGTCGTTGCAATGAAAGAAATATACATGCACTTTGACGAAAGGAGCAATATCGTTGCGATATATAGATAAGCGTTCACACTCTCTGTCTTATGCATTTATAAGCGATTTAGGAACTTGTACACTATAAGAAATGCATACACGATATACACTTTATATATTTTCTGAAATGATAGGATGACTGAAATTGAATGCACGTAACACGTATGGAAAATTACACTATCTAAGGTTTAGTATAATTAGTATTTCATTGAAATGAATGCCTAAGTATGCTGAAACAAATATTGCGATTTTCATTTCTTTATTACTCATATAAAACACCATTATACTCACCCAGAAGAATGCCGTAAACTATCAAAATTTTAACGAAATGATGTTTCATTTTTATCCAAGCTCCTGATTCAAAATTTGCCAATCTGCAAACATACAGCGACTTGTGCAAAAATGACACGTAAATATATAAAATAACTTTAAAGCACTGAGTAGATTCGATCTTTTTAATCGATGGCCCGTAAATACTTATGCAATCTGTGCAAAAATATGGCCATGGTAAATAGGAATGTGCCTTGCGGTTTTAACAACTACACAACAGCAACATAATAGAGAGGTTGAGAAAATGAACTTGTAACTTGTACGTGTACGTGTAGAACAGTTTTATCCCCAAACTTCGTCATTTATTACAAGTTCAAAATACTCGCTACACGTTGAGAATCAGTTAGGCTGTGAATGAAAGAAATTTGCGACTTGTAAGTTTTCTTTATATGTTTCCATCGATAGGTCAGGTAGATACAAGCAGAAACGAAGTTCGATGAAGCGTTGCCAAATCGTTTTGCACGTGCAGCCGAAGTATATCTGACCAAAGGCGAATCGACGTACATGTGACCATATATGTATGTAGGTATACCCAGTTCAACACACAAATTACGAATGTCATCTTTATAAAACCTAAAACTTGCTTTGGATTGCTCTTCCGTGTAGGTGTCTAGGTCGAAACCCTTTTCAAAAGAGGGCACATCGGAGCCGAAACAAACTTGTGACAATAAAATTAACTCATCATCGTTGTCTAAAAGTCCGGCTAACAATCAATCATCCATATTTACTTTCATATATCAACACATGTATAAACAATAAAAAAATTCAGCTGTATATACTTTATGAAATCTACACGTACACGTTCGATTTTCTCAAACGATTTTACACTCAAAACGATCGTGTACGGGTAAATAAAGCTACAAGTACACGTACACGTTACAAGTTTATTTTCTCAACCTCTCTAATAATAATAATAATAATAATAATAATAATAATAATAATTTATTTCAAGAGGATACCACAATTAGCATAACATTCTTATTCGTTTTGCATTGGAGGAACTCGAACATCATCTAGGGGTTCGTTTTCTACAGTTTACCTGATTCTTTTGCCCAAGAGGGAGAGGGATCAAACGAACTCCATCTGAATCTGCCACTGATTTTGTCCTCTAAACATAAAATGCATGTAAAAATTAAAATATATACATGTTCTTGACCCAAAGAAGTAGTTTGGTGGCCCGGTTTACCCAATTCCTTGATACTGGCTGATTTTGTCTTTTATTACTAGAGCTGGGCGAATACACAATGTTTTTTTTTCAGCCAGACTGGCAGAGGTTACCTTAATAGTTCAGTCCACGTCTTATGGTAATTTGTTGCGCCATGTTATCGTCAGACATCAGGCTGCGATAACAAAAGGGTAAAAGTATCACATGTATCAGGAAATGGCACAATGAGAAAGAAGTTCTCACTCCAAAACAGAGGTGGAGAAAACTAAATTGACAACCAGGTACATGTACAAAAGGAACATATAATAAGCCGAGTAAGCAGCTATTTCTAAATAGGTGGTCATTCAATTACATGTACATGGACTAAACTAAATAAGATGAAGAAGAAAATGTTGCTGCTCTCATGGTTTAAGCTAACTTTTTAAACAACTTACAATATATATTATGGAATTTTAAAAGGCAATTATACATTATCGATAACATTTTGTAACATAAAAATTGTCTGATTTATTCCAACATCCGGCTGTTGCCTTTCAATGGCGTTGAATCAGTTTCTATTCAGTGAAATTCTTCCGCCCGTAAACAGCTTGAAAATTAATTAGACCATCAGAAGTAGCTTCGTATGTGTTTCATCACCATCCTGCTCTTCTTAATCATCATCATCATCATCATCATCATCATCATCATCATCATCATCATCATCATCATCAACAACAACACGCTCATCACGAATATCATGGTATTGTTCTTTTCACAAATAACTCTTTTACTTCATTAACAAAACTAATGTATCATCTCGGACGTTGAAATTTATGGACATGGAAAATTATTGACGTTATTTGCATACAAGTACGGAAATACATATAAAGATGCTGTAAAACAAGTTTGCGTCAATGAAATGAAATTTAGTAGGAATGAACATTGTGCCTTTTGTAATTAAATGTCATTGTCATTTTAAAACAATGACGCCAGAGGTTCATGCACGAGACAACGTAATGAAGTCACTTCAAGTGACCTGGCGCACCTGTACCCCTGGGTAGACTTTGTTAGTGTATTTGGGGGTTTGGGAAAATTGGTTGACATTTTTTTAATGAAAACTGATTTTCTAACATTTATTGACCATTTTTCGAACATATACGATATTCTGATGCTTTATCTACAAATATGGTGAAATTGAATTCAACAGGTTAGCGTAAAATATGCCAGAATGTCGATTTCATTTTGTTCACTTTAATTCAATACCTTGTTGGCCGATGTTTAACGAAATGATAACCAGAGGACCAATGGTCCTGTAAACGCTCACCTGAGATCTGCTTCATATACCAATAAACATATTTGAATATTATGGTATTTAACAGATGAAGCCCTTGGGCCATTTTCTTTTTTCAGAATAATCAATATTCTGTCCATTTGTCCAATTTCCTGCTGATTTTCCCCTTCAAATAACATTTTAAAAGCAGATGAGCCCCTGGGGTCCATTTTTTTTCAGAATCATTAAATTTCAGTCCTACTGCCCTTTCACTTAAAATGACATTGTAAAAGGTTTCCCCATTCAAATGCATTGACAACCTTGCCATAAAATAAGTCAAGGTCACCACAGGGTCATGTTTTATACATACATTGTAGTACTTGAGTCATCCATACTTCATGCAAAGTTTCGTTGAAATCGGTTCACCGGTTCTGGAGAAGAAGATATTTTAAGGGTTTTTACCGTATATGGGCATGGCGGCCATCTTGGTCATGTGACCTAGATTATTTATATGTACATTGGTTCCCACTTCCTATAGATGCTTCGTATAAAATTTGGCTTTGATTGGCCAAGTGGTTTCAGAGAAAAAAATCTTTGAAAAGTGTGTATGGACGACAGACCGGCCAAGGTCAAGATATGACCTTGACCTAAATTAATCATATACCTTCATCTAATCCATTAGTTGTTTGCATCTACCACTTTTCAGATCTCAGGCTGCAATATTTTTCAAAAAATAGCTAATTTCCACTTTTCCCATTATAAGTCTATGGAAACTTAAAGTTACCATCTTATCCGACTGGATTAAAAAACACAAATTATGTAGAGGCCACTGTCAGGAACATGCATAAAAAGTACAGGATTCATCCACTACTTGACAGTTTCTGAGGAGAAGATTTTTGAATGTTTTTTTTCAAAATTTTGCCCTTTATGGGGCCCCAGCAACCAATCAAAATAAAGGATTAGGACAAAACTCGCAAGAAACGTCAAACACTACTCAATAAACATTTCTGCAAAAACAAAATTCAAATGTCTGCAATTTTAGCAGAAAAAATAGCCGATTTCCACTTTTCCCATTATAAGTCTATGGAAACTTTAAGTTGCCATAGCAACCAGAGTTCTTATCCGCCTGGAATAAAAAACACAAATTATGTAGAGGCCACTGTCAGGAACATGTATACAAAGTATAGGCTTCATCCCCTTGACAGTTTCTGAGAAGAAGATTTTTGAACGTTTTTCGAAATTTTGCCCTATATGGGGCCCCTGCAACCATTCAAAATGAAGGATTAGGACAAAAGTCACATGAAACGTAGAGGACTACTCAATAAACATTTCTGCAAAAACAAAATTCAAATATCTCCAACAAGACAGCAAAAACTGGCAATTTTCACTTTTTTTCCATTATAAGTCTATGGGAAGCATAAGTTGCCATAGCAACCAGAGTCCTTATCCGATCAAAACAAAAAACACAATTATTCTTTCCCCCTACCTGTAGATGGTGTATGTGTAATATGAGAACAATTGGCCCAGCGGTTTCAGAGAAGAAGATCTTTGAAATTGTGGACGACGGACGACGGACGGACGGACGACGGACGGACGCCGGAGCATGGGTATACTATAAGCTCACCTATGAGCCTTCGGCTCAGGTGAGCTAAAAAGACTGGCATAAATTATAACTAGTAGAGACAATGTCAAAAATAAAAAGGTTTCGAGCTTGCATAAATATATATTAAAAAATGACTTCGCGAAAATGGAACATTGTCGAAAATTTTAACAGTTTTGTCTATTTGACAGATAATAAAAATAATTGTTAGATCCTTTGGAAGCAGTAAAAATACAAAGCTAGAAGATGGGCCATATTGTACAATTTCGGGTAATGAACCTTCATCAGTGACCCTTTATAAAACTGGCAGCGAAAGCCAGATATTTTGCTGCAATTTCAAGAATTTACATCTGTGTAGTCTAAATCAAAGACTCAAATTCCCAAAGGGGCCAAATAATCAAAATACTGTTAAGAAGATGATTCTTAACATATAAAAATTTGAAATACTTCATATATATTCACTGATCCCAAAGGATCAAATAAAGAAAAATATAATCTGCATTATGGATGATGTACGGGGAGACTTTTTAGTCGGTATTTGCAAGACACTAGAGACAAATCCATTCGATGAAAATCCTCGCAACTTTACAAACATAAGCCGTGTACGTTGTAGTTAATACGTATTAAATAAAATGTGGACAAACGCAATCAAAATGAGTGTTACAATACTTTGAACTAAGAAGTATTTTGAAATAGGAATAAAGCTTCGAAGTTACGTTGCGCCACATAACGTTAGGCGGTGTTTCCATGACGACACCTGCAACGAACGTGTGCGTATTACACATGCGTTATTACAATGGAATAACTGCAAAAATATTGGTGCATTATGTGATGAAATTTCATCCCGAAATAACAATTTTATACGTACTTTTCGATCACCCCACGTACAGGTAATCTAGTGTCTTCATGAAACGATAATTTTCATGGGTGCTTTCAAAACTGTGGATCCTCTAGGTATTGGTCGTGGCTTGTCAAACACATATGACCGTTCCAACGACTCGCAATTTAGACCCGAGTTAAAGTGTCAACATATTGTTTGATTGCTTCACGTCCCAGTCAGCAGATGTTGTCATATCGGAACGCTGGTTTTACCATTTATTGGGATGTCATGACTTGCGAAATTGCTTTACAATATAAATGACTAAGCTCATAACTAAAGTTTATTTGCATGGATGGTTTGAATTAACTTTTTCAGCCAGGCTCACGTACTTGAAGCGGTTAACCAGTAATCATGTGGTCAGTCAGACAATAATAAGTTTTGCACCTATTTCTCACTGTTCCAATAGGTGAGGCTCCAGTGTAAATTAAAAAGTTCTGTATATATTGCTAGATGTATATTCCCTATTCTTAGTTGTTGTGCTTTTAGGGAGCGAAGAAGTTTAAAACGCATCTTTTCATGTTAAAGATATAACACATAATTCTAGGTTAACGAAGGATTCCATAGTGCAGATTATATTTTCGTTTTGGTCCTTTGAGATCAGCAGGGGTATTCTGAGAAATCAGAAAAAAATCATTGTCGGTTTGGACTCCTGGTCCAACCAACGTTTTATATATTTGGCCCCGTTTGCATTATTATAGTCAGAATGTATGCGACGCCTTATAATATCTCCTGGATAATATTTATATTAGATTCGGGACCAAGTTATACAGACAAATTGTTGAAATTCCGATGAATACAAATTGCGCCCCTATCGTAGCTGATTTTTTTATACTGCTACGAAAGAGATTTCATGGATTCCCTTAACCATGACAATGAAGCTGATGTTATCGAGGCTTTTAATTCGACTTCACCTTTGAACATTGACAATCCTTATTTTGAAGGCATGGTCAATCAAATATATCCACCTGAACTACAGTTGAATAAAGCCAACACAACAGATACCGAAGCCCCTTTTTAGATTTACATCTTTCTATTGCAAATGGATTTGTTTCTTCTAAAATTTACTACACACGCGATGACTTTGATTTTGATATTGTTAATTTTCCGTTTTTGGATGGTGACGTTCCGCGCCGTGCATCTTATGGTGTGTACATTTCGCAACTTATTACGTTTGCTAGAGTCTGCAATCGTGTTGCGGACTTCAACGCGCGAAATAAATATTTAACAGCCAGACTGTCGGTATCATAAACTTCGAAAAACATTTTCTTAAGTTTATCGCAGACACTATGAATTGATTTCCAAATTTAATGTCGGACTAAAGACGCTTTTACATGATGGCCTTTCGGAACCAGAATTTTATGGTGACTTGGTTTACAAATTTAAGAAACTTATAGGTAGGAATGATTTTTCTTTTCATTTCAGAAAGATCATTACACGTTACAGACGTATAGGGTATAACTTAAATGTTATGCGACAGTCTGCATGCTCAGTTTTTAACCCAATCATTGTTGATAACTACGCTGCCTTCTTTAATTGCACGCCGGGGCCCCAGGCTCTATAAAGCTATTCATATTAGTTGGTTGGGGCCGGAGCTTTCTTGTCTGTTGCTTGGCCCACCGGGGTTGAATTGGTATTTGATTTTTGCTCCGGATTTCAGTAACTTATTTGTCGCCCAGGGATCTCCATTGTCGAGTAGCTTACTGAGTCTGTGTGTCCTTGTTTTTGATTCATCATGGTGGTTATCATGATTTATTTGTTCACTTACTAGAGATTTACCACGAGGATCGAACAACTAACTAAAATGTTGTGAACAACTGCAGAAGATGAGGGTGAGGTTAGGGCCCTGTACAACCGGTTTAAGCCCCCAGTAATATTATATTACTGATCGTTCCAAGGCGATACTTCTGTTGTGGTTCTATTTGTTTTGTTTTGGAGTCGAGTTTTTGTGCTGTTTGAAGCTTATGTACGCTCTCTTAGTGTTAGTTAAGTTTAGGTAACTGAGTGGCCGCCTATTGGAAAATATCTGCTCACTCGGCTTACGATATGTTCTATTAGTATAAGTACCTAATTGTCAGTTTAGTTTTTCCCACCTCGATTTTTGGAGTGGGAGTTTCATTCTGATTGCGCCTTTTCCTGATCATGGCCTACTTGTACCTTTTTGCATCGACTATCCTATGGAAAGTTGCAAAATTACAGTAATTCTCTTTGGTCCACGTTGCCAAATCTGTAGGGTCACTGAGGGGGCTTCATTAGCCGAAACCGCTGTATGGCCCATCCCCTTTTTCATTAATTCGTATACTGCTCTTATGGGAAATCAGTTTTAATTTTATTATTTAAAGCCTTGTTTCTTGCTACTGGCTGTTCTACGGTGGTAATTTCGACATGACCGCTTACTTAGTATAGTATTCGAGCTGAATGTTATATGTCTGACCGTTCACAGGCGGTACAGAATAACATTTGATTGGTGTCTGCTGCTCAACATATTTTAATGTTATATTTTGTGTGTGAGTAGGGTTGGCTGTTACTGTTAACAGTTGTGCTCAACTGCTATTAAAGTCAACAATCTGTAGGCTACTGCTAGGCATGGTCTCAATTGAAATATTAAAACAAGGCAAATATTCTGCTTCATATATACTTGTTAAGATTTCGGAGAAAGAAACAAGAATCAAACACACATGTTACCAGGTAACGATTTTACATTAAGGTATCGTTATTATTTCTCCTGATATTTTTCCTGTTCATCCATTACGAAAACACGCCCATGTAATATTCGTACAGAGAATTTTTCAAAAGCAAAAATTGAAAATTTCATTATCTAGAAATGTTTTGATATTTTAAATGTTTTTGCTCAAACATAGATCGTGGGTGTACGTTAGAAACGCCTCGCCTAGGCGGTTCTAACGAGGACCCAAAATCTATGTTTTGGATCAAAAATAAGAAAAATAGTCATAAACCTGTAAACCCCAGTTTTTCTATATAAATGTGGGGTTTAAGTGGGTATACTTTTTATGGATATGTTTTTCCTGATGTTCTTAACCACTTTCCGTGCCTTTTTCAATGCCCATCATGCTGCACTCTGAAAAACGGCGTAACTTCGCCATCACGAAAACATGTCCGCGTAATGTATACCCCCATTGAACCCCACTTTTATATAGAAAAACTGGGGTTTGCAGGGGTATTCCTAATTTTCTTATTTTTGCTCCAAAACATAGATTGTGGGTACTCGTTAGAACCGCCTCGCCGAGGCGGTTCTAACGTGTACCCACAATCTATGTTTTGAGCAAAAATAAGAAAAATATCAAAATTTTTCAGCTGAAAATTTTCAATTTTTTAAGCTCGAAAAATCTGTGTTAATTGCAAGGGCGTGTTTTCGTAATGCGCAGGGCAAACACATTTATTGCCACCATAGCCAGTGCTAGCAATTTGGATTAGCTTCAGGGTGGAGCTGTAACCAATTTCCACAACACAAATGTGCGTATCTGCAAGGAGTTAGAAAATGGAAGCGATTTTGTTAGGAGCTAGTATGGTAAACCTCAGGTTTTGACTCCCAGTTTCTTATAGAAGTTTTGCTTTAAACCCTATACATGTATTTATGTTATATAGCGTGCTTTGATTTTATTAAGTTAGATAGAACTAGATACAATACATACTTCTAGAATTTCTCACACTTATTGGGCTGATTTTGATTATTTAGCAATTTGTGTATGTCATAACTAGTCTTTGTTGTGACTCGTCCTGTGGATACTTTTTGAGACCCAACACACTCATTTTATGTTATATGTATGATTTCGGTTAACAGTGTAGATCGTTAGCAGTGTAGATCCTCTAAACTTAGAAAAAAGCGTTCTTAATATCGTATTTTTTATATCAAATAAGTAGCCTTCTGTTCCAAATCTTACTTTCAATATTTTATAAGTACATAGTCGATCCACATCTTGAATGTCCATGTTTAATGACTGCATGTCCATATCCATCGGCCTCTGTTTGAACAATTTCAGAAATGCTCGTTTGTTACCAACGCCTTGATTTAGCCAAGCTTCTCCAAAACCTGATGAAAATAACAGGTTTCTAATATGAAACAACCAACATTCGGTATCATTTACAACCCACCTCCTCTGCATTTTATAGCAGAGCTTTGGAATTCTACAGCCGGAAAGTGATAAAACTCTTAACCAATACTTTATAGCTTTCAAATATTTGAAAACTTCTAGTTTATACCTAACAAGCTCCCTACGAGCAAATACATTGGTAGCGTAGATTGGAAGTCTTAATACAGATTTACAAAATTGGTTATGTACTTTTTCTACAGCCATTGAGGGATGTCTGAACCAGATTTCTGAACCATATAATAGGACTGGCAAAATCTTAGTATCAAATATCTTAAATATTACGCTCAAATATACATTCCCAAATTGTGTTAATCTAGATTTAACTGCGAACAACGCCTTCGAAGGCTGATTTAGCCAATGTCTTTTGACTAATGTACCAAGAAATTCTCGATCATATTTATAATAGGAAACTGTCTCAATAACATGTTCACCATATTTCCAACGCTCATAATTTCGCAATGGACCACCATTTCTAAACATGATTACTTTGGTGTTTAGTATAATAACTGTTACAATACTCTTTGAGGCGGTTTATCATTCTTTGTAGCTCTATCACAGTTTCTACGAATATCACCAAATCGTCGGCAAATAGCAAAACGAACAATTTTATCGTTTCAATGTCGATTCCATGACTGTCTAGAGATATAAATTTCTGCATACCATTAAGAAATACTGTAAACATTGTAGGTGAGATATAGTCCAGTAGCCATCAGCATAACCTGGAAGATGGTGCCGCATGAAATTTTATTGTGGTTTCCAGTTCACTGGGCCATGCTAGTTCAGAAACTGCATGATGCCACCTTGGCATCATTGAGCGTTTTGAAAAAATCAAGATGGCGTCCAAGATGGTCGCCATAAACAAGAAAATGGCATCCCAGGGTTTAATAAACTCAATTCTCTGTGTTTAAAATGCCCAATTTACGCTGTAAACAATATTAAAAAGATAATTCTAAGATCTGACCCCCATGTCATTATTATGAGGCAAGATGGCGGACAAGATGGCTGCCACAATCATACTAAAAGCAATGTTTTCTTAATAAAACGGCATTCAAGTGTTGCATAAAACAGTGTATTGTGCTTCGAAGTCCATTTTTGTTGTACACATAATACGTAAGTGTTTGGTTTTCGATTATGACCCCACACCATCACAAAAAAAATGGCGACCAAAATGGCCGCCATAATTATAATTTAAAAGGTTGTGTTCTCTGATCAAAACACCATTCCTGTGCAGAATATACTAAATGTAACGCGTTTGCAATGCTCATATAATGTTGTGAGCAGCATAGTTTATTGTTTATTCCCACATTATAAAAATGAGCCAAGATGGTGGCCAAAACAGCAGCCATAATTATAATATATGAGTACATAATTTCTGATTGAATTAGCATTCCATTGCTGCATTTGCTCAATGTTTTGTAATTCAAATGTTCAATTATGTTGACAAATGAACTGTTTTTGATTATTTGACCCAACTTGATAACAATAAATCAAGATGGTGACCAAGAGGATCATCATATTCATGCTTTAATACTCTTTGGCTACAGCAGCATTCCAGTGCTGCAAATACTGAATGACTAGTATTTGAAATGATCATTTTATGGTGTAAACATCGCAATTTAATGTTCGTGTTTTGTTTTGACACTGCAAAATGATACTGGGGCGTATATGTCCTACGTAATTTTAATACGACTGAGATCTTCTTCACTGAACAAAACATTAGTTTAATATGTTGCATATTGATTTAGCAGAATAAAGGGAGGGAAGCAAATCAATCTACACCACTAAATGAAAGTACTCGTAACATTTACAGTTTAAATATAATAAAGAAGAAAAGAGGACTGCATTTTTAAAGATAATTTAGTGAATGCTTCAGCAGAGCTCTATTTAAAACGCTAGGCGCTTGGTCTGAAGCATATTCGGAAAGGATGTAACAGACTGAGAAACGCAGATAAAGCTGGTTCACAAAGATGAAAGGAAGAGTCGAACTGACGCTAATGCTAAGAACAGAAAAAAGTTTAAAACGTGCATAGAAACTCTGAATATTGGGAAATACAACATCACAACATTATATATAATGTGCTGTTGTCACATTTTAGATAAATACACATGTAAACTTTGACTAAGTCTTCTTAGCGCATGGATTTAAATTGATGGATGAACTTGAAAAAATTGGCTGGTAAGTTTCCAAACGATGATCACTTGATCACTTCTATGGCTATTACAATGGCGGTACGCAAAACTCATTTAAGTAAAAGCCACAAACGCATTTGAAGCAAATATTATTTATTCAAGACACTTCCAGGCAGATTTACCTAGCCATGGTATACCCTCAGGAGTTGGCTCACACAATTCTTCAATGTTGGGGGACAGCGGGGACGAGAGGATTACGAACACATAACATGTTTGGAAGCAAAATGTACAAGTTGAGAAATCCACATACACTACGCTGGCCTGATACAGTCGTCACCGATGGGCTGTGCTATTCTGTGGACGACCCATTGTCACTTTGACTGTAGCATTAAAAGCATAACCAAAACTTCTCCAGCAAGACAAGAGGTTTGACAAAAAGCACTAGCATTCTCTCAACACTATTCGAACTTCTCAGCAGATGACATCTTTAAAACCAATGTTGAAAATAATTACGATGATTCAGGTATTTCACGATTGTGCATGCAACTGTGACCATCTCACATTGAAGAAGGGCTGTGCTATCACAGACTGATCAGAAGCTCTAACGCTAACGCAGTTCATGTGAGACATAGTGCAGACATAGTGTAATAGTGGCAAGAAGTGAGATGGTTGCGAACCATTGAGGAAAATATGTAAGTGTCATACACAAACGTCTATGTATTGCTCAGGTAGCAATCCACAGTTTTTAGAGCATTTTTCAGTTAATTTTGCTAGATCCGCCAAAATTGATAATAGCTCTGTCCAATCTGGTGAACAATCCGATTTCTCCCATAAAATCATTAAATCAAATGTCTAACAACAAAATAACATCATTTAAATTGCCTAGCACTGACGATCACCCTACCTGTATTGGGGATATTTTCCCCTACCCCCTCTTTCAGACCAGTGAATTTTCGTAAAATATGCCTGAAGTCTGGGCCCCCATGCATATTCTGTGCAAAAGGAAGTCCCATAGATCTCATGCAAATACTTAGAGAATCGACCCAGGATCATAATGAGCAGTGCACAAATATGTGCCATCCATCTACTTTTTTCGCTATTTGTGAACAAAGATAACCCCTGCAAAGTCGACAGTGAAGGGCGTCACCGGCTATGACTGGAGAACGATCCGGGATCCTTATATAATCCCGGTTTTTACCAGTCTAAAAATAGAAAATAAGTATTTTTCACATGTTTGAGGCATAATTGATCCGATTTGGGGAAAGATGTCGGCAAATTATTGAAAGAGGATAATTTACAGCCCAATTGCATGCCCTACCCCTTAATATTGAAATTTTTGGCCCACCTCAAAAGTACGAAACTGTGAATGGAACCTTAAAGCAAAACTTTTTGCTATAGTTTCTGGCAATTTTCGTCTAAAACTATTCTTTAACATAATTCCAATTAAATTCAGGCAAAGAAATTGGATTTGCATCAAAACTGGCCTTTCAGGAGGAGTCAGAACGAGTCATATGGTTTCGAAGCATTTTTAGGTCGATTTTTGAGGAATGGAGCCCCAACTAACCGCATCCAGCTTTACTCACTCTGTGGTCGTGCGAGTGACCAAAAGATCACGAAACAGTTATGTCCATATATTGGGCCACCTGATCAAAGAAAACTGAGACCTTGAAATGGAAATTAAAAAATCGGTTATTGCTTTAAGGTAGCAATCCACAGTTTTTAGAGCATTTCTCAGTTAATTTTGCTAGATCCGCCAAAATTGATAGTAGCTCTGTCCAATCTGGTGAACAATCCGATTTCTCCCATAAAATCATTAAATCAAATGTCTAACAACAAAATAACATCATTTAAATTGCCTAGCACTGACTATCACCCTACCTGTATTGGGGATATTTTCCCCTACCCCCTCTTTCAGACCAGTGAATTTTCGTAAAATATGCCTGAAGTCTGGGCCCCCATGCATATTCTGTGCAAAAGGAAGCCCCATAGATCTCATGCAAATACTTAGAGAATCGACCCAGGATCATAATGAGCAGTGCACAAATATGTGCCATCCATCTACTTTTTTCGCTATTTGTGAACAAAGATAACCCCTGCAAAGTCGACAGTGAAGAGCGTCACCGGCTATGACTGGCGAACGATCCGGGATCCTTATATAATCCCGGTTTTTACCAGTCTAAAAATAGAAAATAAGTATTTTTCACATGTTTGAGGCATAATTGATCCGATTTGGGGAAAGATGTCGGCAAATTATTGAAAGAGGATAATTTACAGCCCAATTTCATGCCCTACCCCTTAATATTGAAATTTTTGGCCCACCTCAAAAGTACGAAACTGTGAATGGAACCTCAAGATTAAATATCTACAATCAATGTAAACCGAAAAGAATAAAAAGTAAAACCAAGTCCCTTTAAGAGCAGAAAAAACATTAATGCGAAAGGGAATGGGCCATATAAAAGGGACATTTGAAGGACCGTAAATATTGGGTTGTGGTAAAACATCAGACCGTATTCTGCTTCCTTCTTGCAGTCCAGTTTGAAATCAATGAAGGGTTTCATACCTGGCAAGCTTAAACTGAGTAAGCCTTTACCAGATAATATCAGGGGAATTATCGCGTTTGGAGGATGTTATGGCAGCAACGTAGAATTATTTCTGTAAGAAATATGGTTTAATGTAAAACTGGTAAGCAAAGGCTAATAAACACCCACAAGCTTAATGCATATTATAAGAATCTTACATGAGTGTCAGGTATGGATAGACAAATCTGTCCCGAGGGTCACATTTTGGCATCACGAGGCTCGCCGAGTGATGCCAAACTGTGACCCGAGGGACAGGTTTGTCTATCCATACCTTACACGCATGATGGATTCTTTTTCTTGCACGCCTTAATGTGGCGAAGCTCGATTTTAATGCTATTTACCTACAAAGTGCTACAATCGCGGCGTCCGCCATTTTGAATTAAAACTTTTTGACGTCATTGTGACGTGTGCGCTTAGCGACGAAATTACGTGACGTCCTATACAACCGATGTTAAAAAGAACACCTGAACGCAGGGTGGGATCGGGGTGAGATAACGAGGGTGGGATAAGAATTTCTCACATGGGGTAAAACGTAGTATTTCTCTATCTGGTGTGCAAGAAAATATAATATACGCAAAACAATGAGAAACCTATACATGTCCAGACATCCATTTGACAATCCACCCTTGGTCAAGGGTGCATGATCTTATATCCAACTTAAGTCAGGTGGTCGAAAAAGTGTTGAAGGGTTCTGAGCGCTTATGCCAATTACAACAGTAGACATTGTGGCTCCCGCAACAGATAGTATACTTCAAGTAGAATGATTTGCTGTGGGTATGCTTCTGAACAACCATGCTCATCATCGAAATAGAGGCGTTTCATTAATCAATTAGCCTGTACAGTATTTTGCA
Organism: Rugalucina vietnamica; assembly: GCA_964017185.1. Classification (NCBI taxonomy): domain Eukaryota; kingdom Metazoa; phylum Mollusca; class Bivalvia; order Lucinida; family Lucinidae; genus Rugalucina; species Rugalucina vietnamica. The sequence continues at coordinate 43,698,679 of OZ024883.1, read as the reverse complement.
AATGCAATTGAAATGAAGAAACAATTGTTGCAATAGTTGAACAATATAGCTGATGACTTTGCTAAGTATTACAATGGTAATGACACAGACGTATACCTAATCTCGGTTTTAGAATAAAGTGCTTATTCTATCTTTCATTATATGATGTAGATTTGCATCCCTCTGTTTATTCTGCTTACTTAAAACTTAACAAATATACATTTAGATAAGCTTTTTGAAACAGAGGCCATTTTCCCTTATACTAAGATTAAGGCTGCCATTTTGACCACCATCTTGCATCATTGTTATGATGTTGGGTCAGAACTAGACTTAACCTTGAACTGTTAACAAAATAAAATAAAGTCAAAAACAGGACAGTTAAGACAGTTTATTAATGACTAAGTTCTCTATATCATTTTTTCGGCGGCCATCTTGGTCACCATCTTGCCTTTTTGTTATGATTGGCGCGTCAAAACATACACAAAACTAAATTATGGTGTTTTTGTTAATAAGAACATAAAATGAGCATTTTAAACACAAAACATTGAGTATATGCAACTCTGGCATGCTGTTTTCTTGTTTATGCCAACCATCTTGGACGCCATCTTGATTTTTGATTTTTTTTTTCAAACAATTTATGATGCAGTTTTTGAACTGGCATGGTCTGATGAACCAGAAGAGACAGTAACGACAACAAGAGAAGTGAGCTTTTTGCTTCACATACATGTATTATGTTGATTTTTGCAATATTTTCTGCCATTTGTCGGCCATTTTGAGTTTTTGAATATTTCAAAATGCTCAATGATGCCAAGGTGGCATCACTCGGATTCTTCATCTGGAAGGTATCAAGAAGTGAAATCCATAAAAACATTTTATGCGGCACACATTTCCAGGTCACAGGCCAAATCCATGTTTGGCAACTGGACTATTTGTCAAAGCTCTCATGCACAAACTATTTTGATTTAACAATTTTAAATGCTGTGAGAAATCCGGTCGTCGGAGTTTCCGACTAGGTCTTATAGAAATAGGCCTGTGCAGCCTTACAGAAGTTGGCTAGAAGCTTCAAATTTGGCATACTCCACTATTTAAAATCGCAAATCTGCCTTTAGATGGCTAATTATAGTGAAATTGCTGTTAACCTTAATATTTGTCCCTGCATTGCCTGAGATGATAAAGCAACAAAAGAAATCAATTACCAGTCCTCCAATGCTGGACCTCTTCTCAAGCACCATTCGCAGTGATACTGTTATGGATGCAACTCATTTTGGTTGTAATTATAATAGAGTGAGAATTATGCACTAAAAACAATCTGACAAATCTTGTGACGTATCAGTTATCCAGAGACAACCAATGCAACTGAGAAGAACCAATGTACATGTACATACATATTAATGTCTTTGAACAACTAGCCATATATGAATGAGCATTCTTACCAATGGTAAGATGTTCCTAGACAGTTATTTACTGTTCAAAGTTGCGAATTTATTTCGTCTGCCTTGGTTGTTCTATGTCTTGTGAAATAATGATCAACAAATGGCTTTTAAACCTTTAGATGAAATAGTCCCTATAAACAGACTGCTATACCTGCAAGTTTCTAGTTGATGTAACTATTTCATCTAACAATTTAAGTCTTGGGACACAACCAGCTTTTCTAACTACCTGGCATGACCTTTTTACAGAAAAATAGGAATGTTCCTTCCAAAATCGAATTTTACAAATGACAACATTATTGTCAAGATGTCTGCATATTATTATATTTCTCTAAATATAAATAATTCCTGTGTAAAATTACAACTGATTCTCTTGAATAGTTATTAAGATATAGACATTCTTCCATATACTGTAGAAATGGCTAGCGAAGCCGAGGTAAATGGGTCAAACATTTGAAAATATAAATTGGAATAAAAATCATTTCTTTTTGCACGTCTGGGTTACTTCCACCATGGTTGTGATTTTTAAACATGTAGGTCAGTGTCAAGGGCCTTAGACACCCTAAAATTAATCTCAAAAGTTTGATGCTTAATATGAAACATTATTTTTTTTTCATAAAGTCCTGTATATCATGGCTAACAATTGCAAGTATTTAGCAAAGTCATAAGAAAATCTATCATTAGTTTCCAAACAGGTAGACCATAAACCCAACTTATGTTGACAAAGAGCATGGCAAAATACTTCACACATCCGGGTTTAAAAACAAAGAGGAAGCAAAATATGTCCATGCCATTGGCGACTACCACACTGCTGATCTGTACTTTAAGCTTGCAAAACTATAAATCTGCAAAACACATTTTCTCATGGATGCATCGATTATTGTATGATTTTCGCAAACACAAAATATCACGTAATTTATTTGCAAGACTGAAATGAATGGCTGCATGCATTCCACCATTCAAATTAGATACATATGAAATCTAAATCTTTTCTGTTGTTAAAATGCTCTTACAGTGATCAACTATTTTTCAATGTTAAACTATGGCATATACTCCTGGAATACACGCACATGTTTAGCTATCTCTTTCATAATACACATCAATGGAATGTATAGTTGAAGAAGTACTTTGTTGAAATAGTATTGGTCTAAATGAGTCGACATACTGTTGGTCTAGGAGCGAATCTGAGATATGTGGGTTATTTTTGAAGTTCGTTTCCCCCCCTAGGAAGAAAAACTTGGTTACTGACGGTGGTCAGGGACATGCCTCTGGTATTAAGAAAAGCATGTTTTACTAAGTTTTCTGTGGTCATAAGTCTGTAAACGGCTTGTAACCTACGTAACCCGCGAATCTTGTGTTTTCATGCAGTGAAAGCACACCATACTTGTTTTATTTGTAAAAGTCATGGAAAAACGACACTCTTGTCATGGTTTATTGTACACTTAATAAATCAATGTTTCCAACCAGATTTGAAAGTTTTGCTGTCCAGAGTTGTTACATATGTTACATTTTTCCAATATGGCAGCTGAAATAAGCATCTCCATTTGCATATTTTTTTTTCAATCTTAATTGAAGATCTGTGATTGATATATGGCTATCATTGCACTGTTCTATCATTAGATAGATTTTTCCAACAAATTGTTTGCAATTAATTTTTTTAGTTATGGCCAATGTAAGATGCAAACAATATATTGGAATCAGACAAAAATGACGAAAAATGTAGTACATGTAGGTCCAGTAATACAAGTAAGGTATAAGATTGGTATAAAAACGAATGCAGTGTACATGCAATTGGAAAAAAAAACTTTCCATATATGATTGAATTTACAGGCTGTGAACTTCATTTCGGTCACGTATGTAACATACGTGATAAATGATTGTGTGCGATTATAGAAGTTTTGGACTGTCACTGTTAATTATTTTGAAATCAAATTTGGTTATTGCTCATTGCTTGCATTGCAAACTTAGGAAAGACACTTTTTTCCATGTACTAGATGTGTATAATGTTTATACGGTGTAACACCCAAGTTGTTTATATTTCTGTTGTAATTTTACAAAGTTACGTATAGCAAAGAGGCCACTTTGACCTAAAGAATTGATTTAATATGAAGCTTTGATTATGATTCAACATATTTTAGCATAAGAATGATTATTTTCCCATACATAATCAAATTCAAAGACCGTTAGTTTTAATTTAGGCACATATGTAACACACATGATAAATTACTGTATGGCGCCACAATAAAAAATTTGATTGTCAGATGAGCAGATATAGAAGTGAGGTGGTCACAGTGATAGTTTTAACAGAACTAATAAAATGCAGAGGGCTAAAAGAACATCAAAATGATATCAAATTGGGTGACCACAAAGTCATCCGACATAAGACTCGTTATTGGAAAATGTGAACCACTGTAGCGGTACCGCCTTGGAAAAAATAAGTTGGTATATGTAACAGACTGATAGAGGCTACTGCTTAAACGCACATAGAACAAATATCACTAATAAGACATAGCTTCAGTTGTTTTTAAGATAGGCCTTATTTGATAAGGATTTGTAGGGATTTGGGTCTTTTGTCATTCGGCTATGTACATGGTATATTGTCTTTCATTATCCATAACATGCACATTAATGTTACATATGTTACACTCCGGAGAAACAGCTTTGAACTTAGATACATCTATGTAGTTACAGACTTTCAGAGGTTTGGTTCATAATGATATAAGCAACAAATTATGAAACGTTTAAGTATAAACCCGAGTAGTACGTATTTTACATGCTTCACATGCATAGCAATACAATATTTGAGCGACATATGGAGCTGGGGTTTGGGTTACTTAATGCATTGCTTATTTAAGATAATGTATAACACACTTGGAGTAAGCGTTGTTTTTTCTATCTAAGCTTATGACAATAAATCTAATAGATTTGATAGAATGGAGCAACAATAAAAGTAAATAATACCACTCAAAACTATTATTTTCAAAAGGTAGTTTAATTTACGTAACACACATTCATTACAGACAGTGGGGGTCAAAGATTTGTTTAAACAACTTTGATTGGTAGAATAGGCATGGAACATGCAGACAATATGAAGAAGTTGAGTAAAATGATTAAGAATTAACATTTCTGTAGTCAAGACATCATATCATAATTACCTAAAGACAGGGTTTCTGTGCCGGGGGTCAAAATACAGGTAAAACACAGGTAATCAACTATTGATTTTTTGGTGACAGGAAAAAGCCAATCACATTACTGTATTAAGGACTATATATCATCTTTTGGCTGAAATTTGATGTGAATGGTCTGAAGTCTAGTGAGAAAATGACAACTGAATGCTAATCCACTTTATATAGTCCAGTCCTGTCTTTAATTTTAATAAGGTAACATATGTAACAGGTTGTTACAGGATAACATTAAATTTTCGAAGCGAAAGCCTAACATCACTTATTTGACAGAGCTTTATGTGTATTTTAAGATAGGATATGTCGGCAAAAGCGCATTCTGTGGGCGGGGCATTTGATTGTGACCTTCAGGCTTGCTGCCTAGATGTCATTTATCTTGATATTATATGCACATACATGTTATATACGCTACTAGCTATAAGTTATGATACACACTCCTTTCTGTGGGCGGGGCATTTGATTGTGACCCATAGGCTTGCTACCTAGATGTCGTTTACAACGATATGTATGGACATACATGTTATATACGTTACTATCTACAGTACTATCTACAAGATATAATTCACACACTCAAACACAATACATGATGGTTAAATACAACCTGAAATTCACACATTTGTCAAGCCAATGAAACAGTATTGTACGCATGTATAGTTAATATCCTGTAACCCAGTGTTTGTTTTGATAGGTGTTTTATAATACAAATGTGATTTTTGTTTATTATTTATGTTCCTTACAGAACTGTGTTCTATAAAGCTGTTTGTTTTCTTATAAAAGAGTTGTAAATACACTGTACCTAGATAAATCAATAAAAAAAGATGTAGTATAATTCACATGCACCAAAGCGAAACTGTTTCTTGTGTCGTCTTAAAACTAGGTGCATTGTTTATAAAAAGTAATGTAAGTTACATGTCTGACTGACCACATGTTTCAAAATTTGCTTTAATTATATTATGTTTTAAGCATATGGACACAAAACAGTAATTTATTATTCTGTAAAATTGATCAATAGTAAATTATTATTCACATAATGCCCTTTTATACTTTATTACGGCCCATTACCTTTTCTCATTAATATGCTCACTGCTCTTAAAGGATATCAGTTTTATTCTTATTTATTGCAATCAAAGTGGTGGCATACTTTAAGGATCTCAGTTTTAATTTAATTAACATATCCTGTCCTGTTAGTGATTTAGTATTTGGTGTAAACAAAAATGCTCATACATTTCTGATAATTATACATGTGCCTCTTTGTTAAAACATTATGAATCAAATTAGCGTTGTTTACTAACTACTTGTGTAATGCTAGTATATTTAGAATCACAATCATACATGTTGCTTCATATTAAATCAATTTTATAGATCAAGTTTGCCTCTAGAGAATAAGTAACATTTCAACATTACAACGTTATATATACGAGAACTTGAAAAAAAAAATACATGTGTCCTTCTAAATTTACACTGCAAGCAGTTCCAATAACAAAATTTGATTTCAACATGTATAAAGCTGGCATCAAAACTTCTATTGTGGCATATACTAATTTATCATGTATGTAACATACGTGCCCGAATTGAAGTTCACAGCCTGTGAATTCAATTTTGTATGGAAAAATATCTTTCTAGAGCTAAAATATCTTGAATCACAATCATAGCTTCATATTAAATCAATTGTATAGGTCAAATTGGCCTCCAGGGTTTAAGTAACATTGTTACATTACAAAAAGAAATATAAATAACTCTGGTGTTATGCCGTCACAATGTTATACACATCTAGCTTGTGAAACTAATACATGTGTCCTTCTAACTTTGTATTGCAGGCAATGGGTTTCAATAATAAAATCTATTTTAACATATTCAAAACTGACAGTCAAACATATTCATTTATTATGAATGTTACATATGTGACTGAATTGAATTATATATCTAATATGGAAAGCTATCATTCTATTCAATGTTCATGTTCACTGCATTTGTAATGAAATTTATACCAATCTTGTAACTTAAATAATCAAACGTTTTTGCATAGTAGACCTACATGTATATTAATGTCATTTTTCTCTGATTCCAATATAATGTCTGCAATCCTAAATTGGCCAAAAGATTAAAAAATTCCATTGTAATCAATTTGTTTGATAAATCTATTAATTTAGTGACAGAACAGTACAATGATAGCCTTATTTCAATCACAGATCTTTAATTTAGATTGTTAAAAATAATATGTAAATGGAGATGCTTTTTCAGCTGCCATATGGAAAGATGTAACATACGTAACATATCAGAGCAGAAAAACTTTTAAATCAGATTGGAAACATTGATTTATTATGTGTACAATAAAATATGACAAGAGTGTTGATTTTTCTGACCTTAAACAAACAAATTAAGTATTGTGTGTTTTCACTGCACAAAAACATGAGGTTTGCAGGTTACATAGATTACAAGCCGTTTACAGACTTATGACCACAGATAACTTAGTAAAACATGGTTTTCTAAGCACCCTATATGTATGCCTGATGCATGGTACCAATGGAACTTTTCTTCCTAGGGGGGGAAACGGGACGATTTTTTTTCGGTTTGGCTCCTAGACCATGTCAAGAGGAAACCAAGATGATGCTACTTAAGTATTTGACTGGATTCACAGACCTTTATTCCCACGAAATCATGGATTAAGTTAAATAAGCAAATGCCTGAAGTAGTCAAAATCGCCATGTCATGATGCTGACACCAAAATACATGTACTTAGAGATAATCCATTACGCAATGTTAATACTGACTACTTTCCAATGTATAGTCTAAGTGCATGGAGTGACAAATGCCTCGTTATTTGTCCTTTAATCAAGACTGGTCTCTCCACATGTTGAATTCAGTAATGTACTTCGAAAGATTAGGTGGCGTGTATGTGTTAAATTGTATTTGTATAGACTGGTGCAAAAGATTGTTCCATGAAATGTTATTTCTCTATTTTTTGAATGAATCAAAAATTAAAAATGGTTAAAAATCAATCATTTCCGGTATCCGATGACAAAACTAGTACATGTATGTCTCGCTTAATTGCACATGATAGGAAAGAACTGTATTTCTACCATTCTCACTGTATTAAGTTTTTATAACTATTTTATATACATGTACATAGTTTTTGGGCTCATTTTTGACTGGGCAACATCGTCCCCCAGTACCAACAAGCCAAGCAATTATAGTATGTATTTTATTATGACCTATCAACATGCAAAAGGATTTGTTGGTACACGTGGGGGAGGGGGAGGGGGCAAGCCCAAAAATAAAGCCATACATGTGTCGAAATGGGGACCAAAGTCCAATATGCAAAAAATGTGGATTGACAGTGAACAAACGTGTGATGGTTGAAGTATTTTACCAACTTTTTTTTCAAAATACAGGGCAGCTGTACATTGTGACTCCAATTCCTTACTAGTATACTTATTCATTCGTAAAGATGAAATTTCGAATGAAAAAAAAAACGGTCGCGAAAATATGTGACAAAAGTAATTAAAGTCACAAACTTACCTCTGAAAATGTTTTTTCACTTAACAATTTTGTATGGGGGACGACAGAAAAAATATTTTCATGTCAAAATTTTGATCTTAGTTTGTCCTAATACCAAAATAAATTTTGAATAGGAATTTTGCATGGGCAAGGGAGATAATCGTTGATCGTGAAAATGCATATTTTCCGAGCATTTTTGTTTTATCATGAAGAGTTTGTCTTAGGTATGCCATTTGTGACATTATGTAATGATTTTGAGCAATCATGATTAAATACTAAGTGTAGTGATGGGTATAGAAGACACATAAACTGCCTTGATGTATGAGCTAGCTTTTATGGCGACGCGTGATGTGTCTGGATTTTTGAATTGTTGCAAGTTAAGCAACTATGAGTTCGGTGAGTGGCTGGATGGTTGACCAAACGTGGAGCAGGGGAAACTTTGGTATTCGGCTGCTTATGATGGTTACAGTCAGTTATTCTACACTGATGGCAGCGGAATTTAAACATATTGCGGGAAAATATTTACCTCCCTTCCATGAGATTTTTGTAAAGGAAATCCCTATTCAAAAATTATTTTGACCAGAACTTTTTTATTTGTCAACCGATTTTCAAAACTTTTGCTGCACATTTTGCGACAAACTAGATGCACAGTTGTGCCAAGAAAATATTTCTTCTACATTTGTAAAATATTTGCAAAAAGCTATTATCACACACTACGAAACACACTTCAGCTCATACACACACTGTAATTTCCGCAAAATACTGTCACCATTCAATTTCCAAATATCCAACAGTCTATGTTTCGATGATCATTAAATGGGAGATAATACGTTTTCAACTGTTTTCTACTTTGTATCGATTGTCAGATTGCAAATGGCGACTCTGCCGGTTTCCGTTTCATTGATTATAACGTAAGGCAACCCATAACCAGTCATCTTTCGGTAAAGGCACGTGCGAAAAGTCATTTTCTGATGCGTAGAAGTCCAAAAAAAAGGACTTGCAGACTTTCTTAAACTTCAATAATTTGTCAAAAGGTCTTCCATTGTACAAGGTTGTCCAGGTCATATTGCATAATTTAATATTCAACGTACAAATACTATTGCCAACAAAGAGGCGAATAGATGACCTGATATTGCCCGAAAATAAAGAAATTAACGAACTACAGGTGGTACCGGGACTTGATCTGAGGCTTTACCATTCAACATCGCATTTGGACCGCGCATGAAGTGACCTAGTTGTAGTAGTATAGATCCTCTAAACAGAGCCTGTCAATATAATATTTTCATTATCATAAATGCTTTATATGACATTCATATAACAAATCAGAAAGTATGCATGTACGTACTTCTATTTTTTTATTTATAGTTTTCCAGGGCGAGGCTTAGATCCCCAAAAACCAATTAAAGTGCCACCAATAGTTTAATACTACAAGGTGCCTCAGAAACGTAGCCGCAACATAAAAGTGTATAGCGTTTTTAAATAAACAAATATAAGCAAGATATTTTACACAGTGGTAGTGCCATTATAACTGATTCTTAATATGACATCCATTTAGCTAGGTGGTCCTTCATTAGCAAGTGATGTCACAAGGCTTAATTTTGATTTATACCATTTGACACCCAATGCGTGTGCCGAAAATGGGATTTTTCGCTAGTTGCAACTATATTTTTGCAATAAAAATTTAGAAGTACTAGCAGTACTATCAAAATATCATATATTTCAATAAGACTATATATTGTTGAGTGTGTATAATCATCATCAATGGTTAGCTTTCCCTACCAGTGGTATTACCACCGTGTCCATTCGAAACGCGTGAAAAGAGGTCGTAACGCATGATCGGCGGCATTTTCACGTATGATTGCGGTAGTTTCCTTCGGATTCGCCGCCATTTTTGGAGGAAACTTTAGCGGTAAGTTTTTACAAACTTTTATTTGAATTATTTAAATAGACCTTTCCAACGAACGATCTAGCCTATCCGGATCTACATACATGCCTCTAATTGCCGAGTGTTCTACTGATGCATAGGAATCGATAGGACTCGCAAACATTCGAGGAGATTATTGTTTTGCAAGTTCGGCCATACACGAATATAACATTCGCCTAAAAACGTTTCGTACTTTTCTCATTTTCTTCAAAGTTTTGACTAACTGTTGGATGATTTTGCTTTTTGATATCACACTTTAACTTAAGAAGCCAATTTCTCATGATTTTTTTACCGAACAACCACGGGTTAAAACAAAATATGTCAAAATTAAAGTAACGCGCGATAATACGGCAATCTGGTCTTTCGAACTTTGCAAGTATTTACAATGAATAACATATTTTAAGGGGTAAAAGCAAGCCAAATGCTCATTTGTTGTCAAGTCCCGTTGTAGTTTGAAGTAAGGTCCAGGTTACTTCATTTCCAGGTGTAATATCTTACTGAAGTTGCATTCCATCCCTTGTCCATAAACAGCATATAAAAGGGCTTCAACAATTTATGAATGTTGACTCTGTGCGACGTCTTATTTATTTTAACATTAACGTTTAATCTTAAATAAAATGCCGTATCATGTGCTTCTGGACTATGAGGGCAGCAAGGTCTGAGGTCGGTAGCCAATAGAACAAAAGCCAATCTTTGTAAGAGGCATGCGCGTAAATTTTGTTTGTCCTCTTTTTCGTCAATCTCTGTGTCAGTCTTGATGAGATAAACATAGGTCATATTAACAGTGTGTTCATGTGCCAGGTGCATGTGCGAGTTGGTTATGGACCCCTGGTCTAGAGCGCATTGCATAAATAGTCACGCCGCATATACGCTCAATCATCTTTGCACAATGTATATTCAACAAAAGTTAAGCTTTTCCAAGAGATGCTCGCAATCTCACATCGCTATCTTAAGTGTATGATCATGTGTCAACCATCATCAATAGCAGAATAGTCAAAGATCAGGAAAGGCTCGGGCAGATCTCTCGGCATGCGCGTATGGCCTACTGCAATTGCATGGTCCAATCAAGATGACCAGAAGTCGGTGGTCGTTTAACCACAAGTTGTGAATACTGTATTCTATTTATGCCCAAATAATAAAACAGTTTCAGATTTGTTTCAATGTTTCTTTCACGCAGCCAGGATGGTGTATTATAAGGGGGGGGGGGGGGGTACCACCTATACATACATGCTACAGCCTTATCTAGAAGTGTTATGCGGCGAGTCAACAGCGGCAATCGATTAAAAGAATTCACAATCGATAGTCAGTAAGTCAGTATATATAGTAAGAAAGAAAGAAAAGAGAAAAAAGACGATTTTCATGAAAACGAAAGTAGCACACTTCTGTGTAAATACTGATATATTGAGCAATGATTAAATCCCTCCCAAGTACAATTGATTGACTGATGGTTTAATTTGAGTTGAGTTTTTACAGGTTTTACTATTCGGATACCATTTGATTTATATCAGTCTTTTGATTGACTGCATTGCTGAAGCTTGAAATTAGCTCTTAACCATCCTTAAGGTCCATAAGAATTCCAGCGAAAACCTTCAGTTCATTTTCAAGTCTTGATTTACGTTCATTCAGTTTTATTCCGTCTTCATACCCAAACATATCTACATCACCACCTGCTTTATCGACACCTGCCGTAACTTTTTTGCCGTCTGCACATAACATGTACGCTGTTTCACATGACCGCTCAGCAAGACAGTCTAAAACCGGCTCAATTACTCCTGTTGGCATTTGCCCTGGTAATTCAACTTCAGTAACTTTGAACTTCTCTAAGTTTGTCACACTTGGCACTGCAAAATTGATTTTTCCCTCTTCTGGTTTGTATTTACCCTTTTGAGGTACATCAAATTTGGACACTTCTCCAACATCATGAAATACAAAAATTTGGCATGAAATAATCGATATCCTGATTTCCAAAATCTCTTTGTGTCATCCGAATATCTCATTTCAGTTGTACTTTCACAATTAAAGAAGCGTACTGTTTCGAGAAACAACAACAAAGATATGTTATTAAGTGGAAATTTCCTTGCCAAGACAAGTTCAAAAAAGGCCATGAACTGCTCACCAAGACCAGCATCGTTTAAGACATTGAATGCAGAATTAATCATTTCAAATTTATCATTGTTTATGCTGTCTGTTTGTTCCGGAATCAACATTTCAAATTTATCATTGTTTATGCTGTCTGTTTGTTCCGACGATTCCATGTCACTTGAGTCTACATCGTTTACTGGCACGATCTCAATATCTTCCCACTGATTATCATTATCGTCAATTCTAACTTTCTTAGGCGTCTTAGACAAAGGTGTGACAGGCCTTTTCTTCACCAACTGTCTCCATCGCGATATCGGAGACGCGCGACATGAAGGTTTTTTTTGGTAGGGACACTTTTGCGGATATTTTGGGGTTGTCACAAAAATTTATTTGGGGGGCTGTTTAATGTCAAAAGGGGTTATTTTAGTGGGGTATTTTCAGCAATTTGGTATTTTTCTAGGGTATGGTCAAAATTATTTATATTTTTTAGGTGCTCCGTCGTATCCGATATGTTTGACTTTTGGGTTACAGAGTAGATGGTGGGACCGAACCTCTTTATAGGCAAAATCTCAGAGTACCCCCTCCCCCACCCCCGAGACAATACCTCAATAGGGGAAGTGCGCCTGGGAAAAATTAGTCTCTCACAAGAGATGAAAAGTTGGACACACAGTCGTTTGACATTTCAGCACAGGAAATCAGAGAATGAGAGGTAATTCCCCCAGGGGCTAATCTGAGAGTTGCTGGATTCCAGAACCTACCTTGCTCTGTACAACCTTAAAATAGCGGGTATGACGGGCTATCCCCCCCCCCCCCAATTAATGAAATCTTAACCTTTTCAAAAAGATATTTAAAATTGCAGAAAAAACAATGAAAAACAACTTAAATTTGACATTAAACAACCCCCCGCCCCCCCCCCCCCAAAAAAAAAGAAATAAACAATGGGCAACAAAGTATCCATTTAAATCTCCCTACCCCCAAGATAGCCATTTTTTCTGAAAACCCCAAAAATACCGAAATTCGAAATGTTGACTAAAAATTTAGGCCATGCCTATGTATAGAGATGGCGAAAATGTCAGAGTACCCACTCGGGGTCATTCCAGTAATTTATATGACTCGGTCAACATCAGAATATAGATAAATTGTAGAAAGGGAGGAGGTTTGTTCAATCTCTCTGTAATTTATTACTGACAGTCTCAAAGTAATGGACTAACTATATGCTCAAACGGTAAGAGAGGGACCCTTGGTTCGTGCCCTGGTCGGGCCACATTCTTCTTCTGCTTCTTTGATAGCTAAGCCAACAGAGCTACCGAGCAACATGGTCAGCAAATCACTGTTTTACAGCAAGGATTCAGCTTTGTACAATTGACGAGCACCAAACGTGTAAACTGGAGACAAATGAGCGTTTGGCTTGCTTTTACCCCTTAAAATATGTTATTCATTGTAAATACTTGCAAAGTTCGAAAGACCAGGTTGCCGTATTATCGTGCGTTACTTTAATTTTGACGTATTCTGTTTTAACCCGTGGTTGTTCGGGGAAAAATCATGAGAAATTGGCTTCTTAAGTTAAAGTGTGATGTCAAAAAGCAAAATTATCCAACAGTTAGTCAAAACTTTGAAGAAAATGAGAAAAATACGAAACGTTTTTGGGCGAATGTTATTTTCGTGTATGGCCGAACTTGCAAAACAATAATCTCCTCGAATGTTTGCGAGTCCTATCGAAGCCTATGCATCAGTAGAACACTCGGCAATTAGAGGCATGTATGTAGATCCGGATAGGCTAGATCGTTCGTTGGAAAGGTCTATTTAAATAATTCAAATAAAAGTTTGTAAAAACTTACCGCTAAAGTTTCCTCCAAAAAATGGCGGCGAATCCGAAGGAAACTACCGCAATCATACGTGAAAATGCCGCCGATCATGCGTTACGACCTCTTTTCACGCGTTTCGAATGGACACGGTGATTACTAACAGATATTTGACAAATTCGTGCTTGTATGGAGCGATTGGTCACTGAGATATTAGCAATTTCATTGGTATACCCCCATCCTTTGACATTGATTTTTCTCTTATATCGTAAGTTTTCTTAAATATTTGAGCATCAAAAAAGTCAGCTTGTTTATATAATTATCTTATTATAAGGATATAGAATATTGTCAATGCAATCATTTGACACCAATTTCTGCTCTCTATGGCTTTTGGTTGCTGAGATATAAACATTTCCATAGGTATACCCCCTCCAATTACTGTGATTTTTCTACTGTATTTATTGATTTCATCAAAAGTCAAACAGCAGAAAAGTCTGATTGTAAATGTATCTTATTTCAGGGTTTTAGAATGTTATCATAGCAATCATTAGTTATTAGTTTCAGCTCTCTATGGCTTTTGGTTGCCGAGATATAAACATATCTGTAGGTATACCCCCTCCAATGTTCTGTGATTTTTCTCTTCTATTGAAAGTTCTTATCAATATTTGAACATCAAGAAAGTCAGATTCTTTCTGTATCTTATCACATGATTAAAGGACATTATCCGCAGGAATTCGTCCATTCTATTTTTTTCTTAATTTTGGGTACTCTTACCGTAGCATTTCTTTAGCCTTTGTACCTCCGCTATTGCATCGCCGCCTGCAGTGTCGGGTCCATCTAAGACTAGCAGATCTCGTTTCTTCTGCGAAGGATGAGGACTGAAGTTTAAAAACTCGATTCGGGCTAGCCATAAAGCTCTAGCGATAGCAGAGGGACCTGTTAATATGATGTAAAGATTTGTATCTTATTCACCCAGTTTTTGTATTTATGCAGCAAGAGAAATTGTTTTGCCTATATAAAGTATTAACATGTATTATATTATATAATACTCACAATGGATTAAAGTCTAGGTTACATTTGGCCTACGATTAGCTTGCGATGATCGTACGTTGCCAATTTTTGAATTTTCGCACGGTCTCCGCAGGGTGACCCTACGATGTCCCTACGGCTTCCTACGATCTCCATAGCCTCTACGATTTTGTAGTAGTCTGCACTTTTACAAATTTTTAAAAATCTTAAGATCGTAGCCCGTAGACATGTCGTAGGTAGCATCGTATGGGCGCCGTACGAAAACCCTGCGATGACTGTTCGGTCACCGCACGGTTTTTTATGATAAATTTATGAATAAAATCGCAAGATAATCAGGGTGATCGTACGGCATCCGTACGGATATATCGCAAGGTTATTAAAATCGTATAGATATCGTGCGGTCATTATACGGACATGCCACGGCGTCCGTACGTTTATAGTGCGGTTGCCATGTGATTGCTGTGCAATTTTGATAGGATATGGTTGCATTTTACCGTTAGGTTTCAATTGGACCCCTTGCCTTTTCCTTTCGGGAGAGCCATGATGCACTGTGAGATTGTACACGTTTGGTAGTACACGCTAGACGGACGGACACTTAGCATCGCACAGCTATCGTAGGGAGACCGCAAGACCTCAGTCAGAAATCGTAGGGACTTCTCACGGACATCGCACGGTCTCCTTACGTTTACCACTTAAAGTGTGCGGCGATCGTACGATTTCCCTACGATCACCGTACGGTTCTGACTCGGAACATCGAAGAAAACCAGAATATGAAATCGTACGATACCCGCATGAATTGTTATCATCTACGTCGTAGCCTATTATCACCTACTATGTTAAGAAATCGTAGGTAAAATCGCAGACCGATAACTCGTACAATGATCGGGGCAAATGTAACCTACTAGGCATGACCCCTTGTGGACTCCCTACGATCGCTGTAAGATTTTTGTCCCCAAACTATCATACAAAAATCATGAGGTTACCGCACGATCATCGCAGGGTCTCCGTACGGCGCACGTATGATGAAATACGACGTGTCTACGGGCTATGGTCTTACGACTTTTAAACTTTGTAAAAGTGCCGACTATTACAAAATCGTAGAGGCTACGGAGATCGTAGGAAGTCGTAGTATCGTAGGCACATCGAAGGGTCACCCTGCGGAGACCGCACGAAAATGCAAAAAAAAAAATCGGCATCGTACGATCATTGCAAGCTAATCGTAGGTAAAATGTAACAAAGGAAACAGTCAGAAGTCCGTGGGACTCCGTGCGATATCCACTTAATGTCTGCGGAGACCCTACGACTACCGTACGACCGCCTTGTGTTTTGTATCAGAACGTATAGGGACTCCGTACGGACACTGCACGGGCTTCGTACGATATCCTCTTGAAATCTGCGGAGATCTGCGACTACCGTACGATCGCCTTGCGTTTTTGTATCAGAACGTCGACAAATGGCAGATCAAGAAATCGTACGATGCCCGTATGAATTGTAAACACATACATGTACGTTGTAGCCTACGATGTCTTAAAAATCGTAGGGAAAATCGCAGACCGAAAAATCGTACGATGATCGGGGCAAATGTAACCTAGACTTAAACAATTATAGTTTTAGTTATTATGCTCTTTGTACAAAGCGTGGGATTATAGTTTTACACGTTGATATAAGAGAAACAAGAAACGGTGCTTACGTTTCAAAATGGGAAGTACAGTGACAAGAACATTCAAGCTTATCAAACTTGTCAAAAAATCTTCTTTCTATAGCATACTAATGGACTTTATGAATAATGATTTACCGCAAGTGGTGTTTTGGGTCTTGTATCTAATTTAAAATTTATCAGAATTTAATAATTTTGGTATCAACTAAATTGGTAATTTTCTAATCTAAACATCCATTTATCATTTATTTTTGAAAAGTTTTTTTTCTTTTTCTTTTTTTTTTTTAATTTAGTTTTACGTCCCTTTCAAGATTATTTCAGCTCTTATGAGACGGGCCAATCAGTAGGTGGGACGAAAACGGGAGAACCCCGAGAAAAACCACCTGGCACACCCGCAAGCAGAACTTGGCTTGTCTCACATATGGCCAGAGCGGGGCTCGAATCCACACCAGTCACAGCGGTGAGATGATCGAGTGATTAAGAAACAGCGCTTTTAACCGCTCGGCCACGGGGGCCGCCTTTATGGGGTTTGATTATACGCTGGGATATGCATCTTTGTAAGGGATGGGTGTGAAATGCTTACAGCAGATAAACAGCGTGGAAAGACCTATCGACCTATGCAATTATCTTATTTTATCTTTTCAAAAATCAGTTTTCATTTACCATTTTATGTATACTTTCGGAGAAGTACTAGACAAAGTGTTCATAATTATGTAAAAAATACTTTCTGCAAATATTGTGACAGTCCTAAATATATATATATGGTGAAACCTTCGAAATTCGGGGCTATTCGAAATTCGTGGTAATTTATTTTTCTCAAAGTTTCTGTCTCTGTCTGAAGTGTTCTGAAAACGTTTTAACCCCACTTGAAACCATAATGTTTTCGCTTTTAAATGGTATGAAAATTGTATCTGAACAGCAATGTTGTGTAAGTCCACAAACAGAAATTCACATGCACATTATTTCAAGAAGGAACCAAAACAAATTCTAATAAAATGCAGTCCCTGAGATTAAAGTCATCCCAAATACAAACCAGACAAAATAGATAATTTTAATCACCATGTATACTTTGGGGATTTCCAGCTCTTCAAATTGTTGAAAATCAGGCTGTTCTGGCACCATCGAATAATTTTAGTTTGAGCTTTGTTAACTACTACACCGAATTTAGAAGGGACTTGTCGCCTGGCTGAAAATCCTACATGAATGATTCTAATCAAGAATACTTACTCAATTACAATTACTCAATTTTGTTTTGGTACAGCATGTGTCGCTGCATGTGTTCAAGAAAGGTTTTGAACCCAAGGTTTAAGAGAGAGCTGTACATTACAATTGAACGTTAACTACACCGAATAATAATTGCATAATATTATATTCTTTTTAACCTTTCAAATGTGTTATCTGCCAAGTATTTTGTAAATGCATGTTCAGTTACAAACACATTCCGTTTGTTGACATGTCTTAGATCCATTCCATGAAAAAATAATGAAATTGAAATTTTTCACATAGTAGTCGAAGTTTCTCATTTTTGAAAATCAATAACTTTTTGACAATCATTGTTACCTCCACATTGCTTTTTTATGTTTTAAGTAGCTTTCAAGATGTCTTAAAATTATAGGTTTATCTATCAACATAAATAAGTATCGATCACCTTTGAAGGTTCGATTATTTTTCATTACTTACTCAATCTTTGACAATATGATCATTACCTGGAGTATACGTCTGCTATTGTATTGCAGCGTTAAGGGCGCAAACGTTGTTGTAAAAAGGTACAAGTTGGCAAAGATAAGGAAAAGACGCAATCAGAAAAAGATTCCCACTCCAAAAACCGAGGCGAAAAAAAACAAAAAACAAACCAACAATCAGGTACTTATACCATGAAAACATTTCGTAAGCCGAATGAGCAGCTATTTTCCCAATAGGTGGCCACTCAGTTACCTTAACTTAACTAAAAATATGAAAACATACATAAGGCGCCAACAGGACAAAAATATTAATATTTTAAACACGAAGACATAAAACAAAAAGAACCACCACAGAAGTATCGACTTGGAACGATCAGTAACACAAAGTTACTGGCGGGTTTAAATCGATTTTACATGGCCATAACCTCACCCTCAGCTTCTGCAGTGGTTCATAACATTTAGTTAGTTCTTCGGTCCTCGTGGTGAATCTCTAACTAGTCAATGAATCATCAAGAACAAACAAATAAATCATGATAACTATCCTGATGAATCAAAAACCAGGACTCACAGATTCAGTAAGCTGCCCGACGATGGAGATCCCTGGGCGCCGAATAACTTACTAACTCCGGAGCAAAAGAAAAACAGCAGTTGTAATCATTCAAATGGATTTTAATTTTAGTACTTTCCTTGGAAGCAAATTGTATGAAGCCCGATCTTGTTCCTAAAGATGAACCTGTGATACCGGTTGCTGTTGGCAGGTCGATCATTTTGTTCACCAACTGAAAAATCATAAGATAAGCAAAAAAAAATACTTTGAGCCGACAAGTATCATAACAGTACAACATAAGCTTTGATGAGCTTTGATGAGTTTTTATGCTTCCATTGTGTTTCTAAGACACAAGACAATGTGCAAAATCATAGCTCTTGATTGCATGTGTTTAGAGCTACATGTATGACCCTTTTAAATGGAGAACAGCAGATTTTGCATTGTAGTCCTATGGATCCGCTCTGTAGCTTGACAACCGATTAAAGGGGCACTTTGGCTGCCGGATGGCAAGAGTTTTGTTACCTGCGTTAAGTGGGCGAGGCTTGAATACTGGCCCAATTTACTTTAAGCCTATTGGAATTACCTGTGATTCTTAATCTGCTGAGAAGAGCTGTCAATAATTCCACAGGTAGCTTACTGAATCTGTTGAGTCCTCGCTTTTGATTAATCAGAATATTTATTATGATTCATTAGTTTGTCCTTGATGATTCATTGACTAGTTAGACATTCACCACGAGGACCGAAGAACTAACTAAATGTTATGAACCACTGCAGAAGCTGAGGGTGAAGTTATGGAAATCGCTTTAAGCCTGCAAGTAATTTTATATTACTGAGCGTTTAAAGGCGATACTTCTGTGGTGGTTCTTTTTGTTTTATGTCTTGGTGTTTAAAATTTTTGTGCTGTTGGCGCCTTATGTATGTTTTCATATTTTTAGTTAAGTTTAGGTAACTGAGTGACCACCTATTGGGAAAATAGCTGCTCATTCGGCTTACGACATGTTTTCATGGTATAAGTACCTGATTGTTAATTTAGTTTTTCCCACCTCGGTTTTTTGGAGTGGGAATCTTTTTCTGAGTGCGCCTTTTCCTGATCCTTGCCTACTTGTACCCTTTTCCACCCTGAAGCATTATTTAATCAGAATTGACTGTTGCTAGTGATGTTTATTGGAGAGCTCAGACAGGTTGGAGTGTAAACAAAAAGTGAGAAAAGACACCTTATTCGGCCTTTTATACTTCATGTCCGCCTTTAAGACAGATTCATGAAGCTTCACATGATTATTAATAAGCATCCCAGTCAGCATTGCAATAGGGGACCGCTGACCGCCCGCTAATATTTGCATAGCGGCCCGCTAAGTAAATTCTGCAGTGGCCCACCGGTGGATGTGAAAAGTAAAAAATTGTCGGCCCGCTGTCGGAAAAACGCTATGTTGCCGCGATGTTGCCCCCATTGTACCGACATGCAAAATATTAAGAAATAAGAAGTTTATTAATATTAAAAAATATCACATAGTTTTGCATTTGGAATCTTCGAAAACGAAGAATCTGTGTGTTTTAGGGCATGAATTAAGACATGCCCATGAACACACAAGATATACTCAACACCAGAGGCGTTTTTATGAATTAATTACTTTTCCTTGTGTGTATATACATATAATAAAAATTTATTTCGAAGATGAAGTGCCATGAGATTGACCGAAACAAGTAATACACTTAGAAAAATTAAATAATTGATAGTCAGAATCGCTCGCTGTTATGAATTATCATTTACATATTTATTTAAACACCTTTATTTAAGAACAATGTGTAAAATAATGAAAATTCGATGTTATCGATTTTTGTTGTTTCCCTTTAATAAAGTGGCAGCCGTTGACGGGCCGACAGCGGGCCCTCTTGTGTTTTTGTTTGTTACATTTTGTGTTACGTTTGTGAAACACTCAATGATCCAGCACTCATTAAATAATTGAGTTATAGTTATATGAGGAAGCAAGGATTTATCGTTCAAGCATCAGCTTTTTGTAGGGCATTGTCCTATTTCGTGCCCCTGGGGGGCCGACGTTGGGCCGATATGCCAAGATGTCGCTGACGGACCGCCAGCGGCCCGCTTACTGCTCTAAGAGAATGTGAATTTCTTTCAGAGATCAAATAATTTTCTTTCTTTGCCATTTCTACCTAATGTAGAAATGCATTAATGTCAATTCCTTGCACTGAGATGTATTTTTGTCAGACAATTTGTTATTTTGGGCCCCTGACGGGCGGTCATGGGGCCGATATGCCGCGATGCCCACTTAATGCAGCTGACGGGCCGATATATGCATGCTGGCTGGGATTAGACGATACGCAGAACACATGGATTGTAACTCAGGATTGCAACATGTTTGAAGTTATGGTGCTTAGAAATGGAAGATAGAGTTTTTTGCATGGGCAAAAATCAGGAAAAGGCGCAATCAAATTCCCACTCCAAAAACCGAGGTGGGCAAAAAACTAAATTAACAATCAGGGCCCAGAATTACAATGCTCTCTTAAAGTTAAGGGAGACCTTAGTTAAGGTGACGAATTTCAGCATCCACAAACATGCATTTAAAACATACTAAAATAATATTTTCGGTTTTATTTTGTTAAGGACATTTTATTTTAAACACTTGTATATTTTCGTAAAATCAGTAATTTATTTTAACGGTCAAATATCGAGTCAAAATTTGTCACCTTAGCTAAGGTGAGCCTTAACTTTAAGGAAGCATTGTAATTCTAGGCTCTGTACTTATACCATGAAAACATAACGTAAGCCGAATGATCTACATGCATTTCCCAATAGGTGGCCACTCAGTTATCCAAACTTAACTAAAATTATGCAAACATACATAAGGTGCTGACAGCACAAAAATTTCAAACACCAAGACATAAAAGAAAAACAACCACCACAGAAGTATCGCCTTGGAACGACCAGTAATATAAAATTACTGGCGGGCTTATGGCCATAACCTCACCCTTAGCTTCTGCAGTGGTTAATAACATTTTGTTAGTATTTCTGTCCTCGTGGTGAATCTCTAACTAGTCAATGAATCATCAAGAACAAACAAATAAATCATGATAAACATCCTGATGAATCAGAAACGAGGACTCACCGATTGAGTAAGCTACCCAAAGATGGAGATCACTGTGCGCCGAATAATTTACTAACTCCGGAGCAAAAGAAAAAAAAAAAAAAACAGCAATTGGACCCCAATGGGCCAAGCAACAGTCAAGAAGTTGGGTCTGTTCTGTAACTTGTTAACCGTACAACGTTTCATTTTGAAACTTACGTAGCCCGATGCAATGTGCAGAACACAAAAATTATAAAATTATAACTCGGGAATATGTGTACAATTCGAATGGAAAATAAATATAGTTTTGTGACTACATTTTTGTACAATTCTTACACACCTCATGAGAAAACATCAGAAAACCAAAGGTTTTTGCGAGGGTCAAGTATACATGTACAGGTCTATATCTAGTTATCTGACTAATTTGTAACGTGTTTTTGTTTAATATGTGAACGCATGGTCACACAACCAGGACTGGACAAGTGCTTGTCTACCCCTGTTGTGTGACCCTGCGTTCACGTGCTTCTTTTTAACGGTAACTCTATCGTTAGGCGCATGCGTCACAATGACCCAAAAACGTTCTACATTGTAATTCAAAATTGCGGACGTCGCAATGATAACGTTTTTTTTCTTAAGTTAATATTATGAAAAATCAAGCCTCGCTACATGAAGGCGTGCGAGTAAAAGAAGAAAAATAATAACAAAACCTAGTGATGTTCATAAATACCATATGTATTTTTTTTTTAAATTCAGTTTTACGTCCCTTTCAAGATTATTTCAGCTCATATGACACGGGCCAATCAGTAGGTGGGGTGAAAACGGGAGAACCCCGAGAAAAACCACCTGGCACACCCGCAAGCAGAACTGGGCTTGTCTCACATGTGGCTAGAGCGGGGCTCGAACCCACACCAGACACAGCGGTGAGACATATGTATTTTGACTGATCGGTTAAAGACATGCATATCCGATTGAAGCCTATCTGTTTAGATATATTCTATAACAATACACTCTTTTATGAGCAAACAATTAATGTGAACTATTTTTTGGATATGAGTAATGGCTGATGGCTCATAAACGAGACCCCTCCTCTTCCCTATAATCGTTGCCTTGATCTTCGAATATCCCTAAATTCGCATCACCTTTTGGATCCCAAAAATTATCCCAAAATATTTGTTTGCTCCCCATCCCTGTTACATTTATCATTGACTGTTAAATAGATCACAGAAATAAATATACCAAATAGGCATGACACCTGGTCTTATGAATGGCTAGGTTTTTATTGCAGCTGTAATCAAATACATCTACAAATTGAATGGAAGGTTGCCTATGGAAATTTGAAAAATAAAACTATAGCGGAAATAAAAATAATCTTTTCTAAACAATAGCTGGTCTTGTTCTTGAATTATCCCAAAATTTGTTTTCTAAGTTGGCGAAGATCCTTTTTGAAAATTTGGGTTGAAAACATAATTTCCCCTATTAAACATATAGGAAACAGAAGTATATTTTAAGTGTTTCCCCATGAGATCAAGAAAATCGTTTTGCGTGCTATTGTATTTAACCAAATTGAATACACATATCAAATAAAAATGACATTCTTGATCTTTGGGGGGGGGGGGGGGCTGTCAAAATGCTCAAAATCTGAATTATGACACTAGCTCATCAAACACCTGATTTCAATACTTTGGTGCAAGCCTGTAGCTTGTCTATACACACTTTCTGCATGGCTGAATGAAGACTCCCTTTAGATTTTCAACCAAGTAATCCGTTAGGCATGTAATACGTACGGACATTCTTCGTTTTAGAAATTTTCGTGTCTGTACTGATGCATTTAAGTAAAGCTCAAGTGTTCCTCTGCATTCGATTCATATCTTGATCTTGGCTTTGCATTGTAGAGACTTAACAGAGGCTTATCATAACTAAACATATTTGTGACAAGATCTGCTTTGAGAGTGGATTTTATTATTTATGTGGGTCAGCATTTACTTGCCATAAAGCATAGTTAATTAAATTGTGATGAAGCACCCATGTACAAGGTACATTTATCAGACACACTACTAAAAGTAATGATATTGCATGTATAACGTCTGTATTTATGATATACATCAGTGAATAGAGTAGGTAATACACGCTATGCTCAAATGTTATGGACAATATAATTATAGACCAAAGGAATGCCATATTATTATTTCCTTTTTACGAAAACGGGACCATCTTCAGCCTCGTATTATGTCCCAAATGTTACATTGACATGTGTTTAGAACGGGCGGAAATCAAATTTCTGAATCAAATGTTTATAAAAATATATACCCTTACCTAAAACCTGAAGCCATGACAAGTTTATGTAATTTAAAAATGTTCAAAAATAGTTCTCTTTGTTGAGTGCATAAGACATCAAGCTTTCATAAAACACATAGTTGCAGTCATAATTTTCGTATTTTTCAAGATACAGGCTTGCAAAGTATAGACACTGAATATTTCATACGAGCTTCTTTATATTATAGAAAAATTTAAGCGAAGACTTGAACCCTGTAAGTGGTCTCAGAGTGTGATCCCCCTTCCCCTGGGTCCGGCACTACAACACGTGGAATAAATGTCTCAATCAAACCCATTTCTGGCAAGTATTGTATAAAGAATGAAAATATATGTAACCTGAATTGCTTTTTTCCTTTATTAAAACCGTTTGGTCCAACAGTACCACTGCTATCAAGAACCATCATGACGTTAACGTTAGAGTTGAGTGGAATCCATCTGTTAAACAAGGAGAGCCAATCACTCACACGGTCCGCTTCACCTGAAGTTGTTAAATGCTAATGATATATACTTAGAAAAAAATGAGGGATATTGGACTTATTTCGATTTCATTGCAAAAGGGATAATTCTATGTACCAAAATAATTGATAGATATGTAGCAGAACCATCATTGTGCAAATATTCCATCATTTTTTCGCGTTGCCTGGGAGCGCTTCTCGCAGACTTGCAGAAACGATTGAACACCCCTGAAATTGAAGTTATCATTGCGTGTGAGAACCTTTATCCCGATCATGCGACACACCAAACACTGCTTTAATTTATAAGGACCGCGTCATTATTGTGCAGGCCTCAAGCACATTACTCATGCTCACGAATCCTGTGCTTCTAAATGACTCGTTCTTGTATATAACACTGTAGCTTGATTTTAATTTTATTTTGTGTTGGTTTGTTTTGAGGTTTAACGTCCCAGTCAGCAATTTTAGTTCTGTCGGGTCGGTGCCACCGCTTTATTAACTAGTACTCTGGGGAGTTAATGTGCCTTGCTGAAGGACACAACACGGTTCCGCCAGTGGGTACCATACCCAGGGCCTGTTTTAATTTCCGCCGCAATGGCTCCTGAATTCTTATAAGGGTCCTATCTCAGAATAATGTCATATCCAGGTTGATATTGACAGACTGCACAAGGAGGTGCTAACTTGCACGAGGGAGCAGATCTACACACAGATGTATGTTTTTGGCTCTCGGGTGCAAATACTGCTTATGAACACGGCGTAGACAAAACGCATGACCCCGAATGACGCTAGTATGACATTATATGTACAGGTATGTGTCCTTGAAATAGGCCAAAAGCTCTGAATGAGACAAAAAGGAATAAACCAAAAAAGCTTTTTAGGTCACCTGAGCCGAAGGCTCTTAAGCGAGCTGATAGGATAGGAAGGTGACCGGCGCGTCCTTCGTCATTCGTCGTCCGTTCGTCCGTCAACAATTTTCAAACAACTTCTCTTCCCGATTGATTTTGTATTATAAATTTATAATCTACAGTGTGTCCTAAAACTTAACAATATATGTTTACTATATATTTTATTTTAAAAGATAATTTTATCAAACTTAGCTGGTATATCTTTCAAAACAACATCTTTAGATACATATAAATTGAAATTGTGTTCTACGTCTAATATCCGAAATGACAACCATTAGTCCAGCAGGAAATCAGTTTGACCTGCCAATGAGGTATAAAGATTTTTTACTTTGCTGATTCTTAAAGGTTTGACCTTGTCTTTGAAGAATCCAACTGATGACATCTTGTCATCATTGGGGAATTTGAGAAAATCAAGATGGCGTCCAAGGGATCCACCACATAATGAAAATATACGTACTGTCAAATATTTCATCCCTTAATTAATGGAGAGATGCATTTATTTCCTCTGAATATTACTATTATTAATAGGACTTTTGTGCTCTGTAAAGTTTTGACCATGAACAGCAGACTAATAATAAGTTGTTATCTCCAACTAGTGTTGGTATCAATGTATCTAACTGCAGCTATTTTTTCTGGACCCATGCATCAATAATGGTGTCCAAGATGGCTACCAGAATAAAGATATGAAATTCAAGATGGCATCCCACATGTCTACATGATAACAATTCTTGCGGTATTACTATAGGATATGACCATTTTTATGAAATCATTAAGTGAGAATAACTTGCTGTATGTCTGTCATTTGTTAAGATGTAAATTCAAAAATATTTAAGATGGTGTATATGATGGCCACCAGATTATGTTTTCAAATTGGAATGCTATGGAGATGTAAAATTGACTTAACATGTTGCATACAACAATGTTACCATTTAAAATGACATTAATCATATCGGTTATACACAACTGACCTATACATGAATACAATGTAACCGGTACGGAAGAAATATAGGGTTCAGTAGCAATACCTGTACAGAGGTTAAAAAAATACCACAATGAAGACACTGTGTATTACGAGTTAGTTAAGAATAGAAGGCGAGTAAAACTATTCCAGAAATTGAATTAAAATCCAAGCCCGGACATCAGGCGTGAAGGATAGGTCATCACAAGTTATAAAAAACTGTACCTGATCGAATAAATAAATATATCAAACAAAACTGGGTGTGATTTTATCATTGGTGGTTGATCAACAATAAGAACGTATTTTAGATGTGCATGTTATGGTCGTTGGAGATTTTTTGTTCAACTTTACACCATTTTCGAAATTTTACCTCCTTTTACATATCAATAGGTCGAACAAAAATGATAGAACCCTAAGAAAAACACCTGGCATACCCGAAATAGAACTTCACTTGTCTCAGGTGCCCCATACAGGGCTTCAACTCATACTGGACACAACAGTGAGATGACTGGATAATAGATAGCGGTAATGAAATCAACAACCATAACCACTTGGCCACAGGAGCCACCAAGACAAGATTTCAATCACTCATACCCTTAAACAAACCAAATCCAATAATGCTGAATCACAACAGACATATAAAGCTAAACCCTTAATACAGTATAGGGTGAATAGGATATAGAGTTGCTCTTGGTATGCAACCACCCATTCAAAATGTTGTGCTTGCTATTACTGAGAACTACTGAAGTAGTTTACCGATATAGGTAAAATGCAGTGACCAATCTATTTGCCAGAATACTGATCGTCGTAAAAGCAAAAATGAATCACGAACTGAAATCATTCAAAATGGTATTGCTGAAATGTAGACTTAAAACGACTAATGAGGTGGTTAAACTATTTGTGTATTTTAAATTGATGTTCAAGAGTATAGTATGAGAGTTATATTAGTTTTAAAAGAATTGGTGTACGGGTCGTATTTGTTTTATTGTTGTATAATTACCAAGCTCAAAGCCTCATAGTACTCATTAAAGAGAGTCTACCAACAAAGTTATCACAAGCAAAATTGAAACACTGACAAAGTGTCCGACTCATTCATTCAGATTTGGTAAGGCCGACGGCTTTATCGGAATATGCTAGTGAGTAGCTTTGCGATATTGGTAGAACTTCTACTCTCAGACAATATATATATTTAGAGCTCATGTCCATTCTCGTTCCTTCAGTTATACACACACTCTCTGATCTATACCCACAACATACCTGATCTGTACCCATATTTACCCATGTCTTCTAATCAACAGCCACGCATTTCTCTAATCTTTACCCACAAAAACACATCAAGGATATTCATTCGTATTCATAGATTAGAAAGTAAGCAAGATGGATATAAAGGGGGATTGCAGTTGGGTTTGAATCGGAGGCAATACAAATAATGTGTACATATCAGTGATGAGGGTACAGATCAGAGACTGAATATTATGGGTACAGATTAGATTAAGTATTGATACAGATCAGGGACTGAATACAGTTTAGTCATACATATATGCAAAGCTAGCTGCGGTGATTAAGAAGGTCACAGTCTTTTGTTAGACATGTCCAAGACATAAAAGTATGAGAAGGTTGGAAAGTAAAGGCCAGTCAATTGTCTTTAAAATCGTCCAAAAAATATACCCACTCCCATAATAATGCCAACTGGTCTAATTTGCAAATTTGCACATGGATGTTTGACTGATATTTGATCTGTACTCATTGGATGGCAAGGTAATGAAGCTCCACACAAAACAAAAATAAAGATACAAGCAAGGTTAGTTCATTTTGGAAGCGGTGACACTATCACGAATGAAGAGCTCTGGGTAGGCTTAGGAATTTCTGGTTCATTGATATATGCATTTTTATTGAGAAAAGCTGTTAAAAAATAAAATAGACATTCTGTCATCTTAGACACCACCAATGATACAAAGGTCAAGAAAAGATACATCAACCAGAAATGCTGATGCTTTGATAGTCAAATTTTAAAAAAAAAATCACCGAAAATCCATAGTTATTGTCTTGGCAGCCCTTTTGGATGCCATCTTTAATATTTCTTTAATATCTAGACAAGATTATGTAGCTTCAGTACAGATATGCTTATATTTACATTATTTAAAGGAACACAATGCATATTTCATTAATTTTGGAGTAATATGACAACATGAATACTTGTATTATATTGTAGAACACATGGTCGCCATCTTGATATTCTCAAGTGATGACCAGGTGACATCAATGTGATTATTTTGAGACAATGAATCAGTGAGAAACAAGAATTTAAGAATCAGTAAGAAACATTGTATAGTTGTATCTCATTAGTTAGAATCAAATATTTTTGTTGCTGTACTATTTGATGCCTTGATGATAATCTGGCGGCCATGTTGGACACCATCTTAAATACTACGACGAAAACATCTTTTCCTTTGACTCTTTGCGTTGCATATTATACTTATTTGACGTGAAAACAATAGAGAAAATGTCATTTTGAGTTCGTTTTAGTCTGTAATATAGTAGGAAATGATATCTGGTAAACATGTTGGATGTCATCTTGAATTTTTCAAAACCCTCAATGATGACAAAGTGTCATCAGCCAGATTCTTGAAAAACAATGCCTATACTACAAGAATCTACCAAGAAAAAAAAACTTTATACCCAATTACCAGGTCCGTTGAAAATCCACCAAATTTCTGCTGGACTACATTATTGTAAATGGCCAATGTCGGAGTAACGCAATTTTTACACAACACCTTAGATGGTCGTTCACTCCCAATTTTGGAATAAAATTTCCATTTTCACCACATTTTGTCCAGTTTTTAATAAACGCATTTAGTTTCTGATAATTATCGTTACTTCATCCTATTAATTACCTTTTAAGGGAAAATAAAGGCTTGAAAATGATTGGATATTGCATTTTGTGACTGCTTTTCATTTCCAGGAATGAGAGTTCCAGCAGATAACAGGAAGTGGCATCACAGATTCGTTATGATGTCACTTGCTAATGAAGCGCCACTTGCAAATTGGATGTCATATTATGAATTAAATATAATATAGCACAACCACTGTGTAAAATATCTTGTTTTTAACTGTTTTATTTACAAAGATATGCACCTTTTTGTAGCGGCTACGTTTTTAGGGACACCCTGTTTAGGTGGTGGGAATTAATAATTGTGTTTTTGTTCCGATCGGATAAGAACTCTGGTTGCAATGACAAATTATAATGGGAAAGGCTTATAATTGGAAAAAAGCGACAGTTGCTAATGTTTGCTGTTTCCTTGAATTTTGTTTTTGAGTCCTGCTCTGCGTTTCAAATGACTTTTGCCCTCATTTGATTGGTGCCGGGGCCTGATAAATGATAAATTTTCGACAGAATACTAAAAAATCTTCTCTCCAGAAACTGTTTCGGTGATGAAGCTTACACTTGGTATACATGTTCCTGACATAAGCGTCTACATGAATTGTGTTTTTATTCCAGACGGATGAGAACTCTGGATGCTATGGCAACTTATGCTTCGCACAGACTGAAAATGCGAAAAATGACAATTGCCAATTTCAGCCAATTGATTTTTTCCAGTCAGATAAAAACTCTGGTTCCTATCGACAGGTTATGCTTCCGCGGTATAACCCATCCCCTTTCTCATTAATATGTCCACTGCTCTTAGATAATCTCAGTAATATTAGCTCACATGAGCTGAAGGCACCCGGCGTCCGTCCGTCGTCCGTCCGTCCGTCCGTCCGTCGTCGTCGTCCACCATTTCCAAAGATCTTCTCCTCTGAAACCCATTGGTCAATCGAAGCCAAATTTTATCTGAAGCATCTATGGGAAGGGGGAACCAATGTATATGTAAATAATCCAGGTCACATGACCAATGTGGTCGCCATGTCCATATATAGTAAAAACCGTTCAAAAATATTCTTCTCCGGAACTGGTTGGCCGGTTTCAACGAAACCTAGCATGACGCATCAATAGCTCAAGTACTACAATGTGTACATAAATCATGACCCTGTGATGACCTTGACCTATTTTACGGCAAGGTCAACATAGGTCGCCCATGCATTTGAATGGGGAAAATGTTAAAATGTCATTTAAAGGGAAATGAGCAACATGACTGAATGATTCTGAAAAAACAAATTGACCCCAGGGGCTCAAATGCCCCCACCCCGGGGAAATATACATGGATATTACCATAATATTCAAACATCTTCTTCTCTAAAACTGCTTGGCCAATCAAAGCCAATTTTATATGAAGCATCTATAGAAAGGGGGAACCAATATATATATATAAGAAATTCAGGTCACATTACCAAGATGACCGCCATGCTCATATAAGGTAAAAACCCTTCAAAAATCTTCTTCTCCAGAACCGGTGGACCGATTTCAACGAAATTTGGCATGAGGCATTGATGGATAAAGTACTACAATGTACAGATCCTGTGATAACCTTGACCTATTTTAAGGCAAGGTCAACATGTGTTGCCTATGTATTTGAATAGCTAAACTGTTAAAAAGTCATTTGAAGGGAAAACTTGTAGGAAATGGGCAAATGGAAAGGATATTGATTATTCAGAAAAAAAATGGCCCAGGCTATACTTGGACTATTTTCAATAATATTCAAACATGTTCATTGGTATTTACAGCAGATCTCAGGTGAGAATTCTGATGAGACTACTACCATTTATATTTCATCTATTTAGTAAATAGTCTTGTGTGGCGGCCCTAAAAAGTCTCCCCGTACATCCATTTAATGCTCTTATTTTTCCAATCCTCAGGGATTGCTTGCAATCAGTTTGTATTTTCCTATCTCTAACTACCACAACTCTTCGATACCGTATTGAAGGTCATTAGTTGACCGTCACTCGTATCTCGTTGTATAAGCGATTCTTACGTTTCTATCCATGAACTTGTATTAGACATGGACCTGAGGTGTGGGTTTCGGTTATACCTTTTTCTTTCATTCGAAAGATTTTGCATTACGATTAAGTGCATTATTGATTCTATAACCGGTATGAGTGTCGCGCTCCTTTTGGCAGTATCAACACAATACTCCCAACTATGACTATCACAGAAAGATTAGGAATTACATTAACTCCCCTTAGGTTGCATGCCGCGTCTACTGTACGGATTCCTCATTCAACTAACAATTTTCAAAATTTATTACCTACTGTAAGGGTGACACCTCTTAATTTATTTTCGGCATCTACTGTTAATCTACACGGAGCTTCTAATTCTAATATGTTTCGTAATAATCTTCAGATTAGGTTATCTCCACTCAAATCACCAATTTTACGTAAATATATTAATCCGTTCAAGAGACCTGGAATGTACCCTAGTATTTCTAAGTGCAATGCCAAGAAGTGCAACTGTTGCAATCACTTATGCTCTAAGACTACTATCACTTCATCTGTGAATGGTAGGACATTTTCAGTGGTTAATGATTCTGATTTAGACTGAAAATCAATGGATCTTGTATATGTTCTTACTTGAAATACAAACAATTGTAGGATGCAATATGTTGGACAAACTTGTCGAACTTTGCAAAAACGATTTGGTGAGCACTATCGTAGAATCAGAAAGCCCAAAAATAATGATACCTTTCTGTACCAGCATTTTAAGCGCACTGGTCATTCTCCTAATGATGTTAAAGTTCAAGCAGTGGAGAAAATCACATATGATGAAAATTCTTCAGTTAGATTCAAAAACATTAAACGATTTAACGCTGAACTTAAATGGATAAAATTACTGCAAACACCCTTTCCACTGGGATTTAACGACAACATTTACCATGAAGGCAATATTTCCAAAATGCCCGATTTTGATGTACTTACACTTTCGGACTCTCGTAAACGTAAATCTAGATCTCATGGTATACGGAAAAAGGGTAATGACAAACGTAAACGGTGCGCTGCATTGAAATTAAACATTTCTCTTAATGATTTAGCTGTTAAACTAAGGATTCACGGTCGACATCCAATGCTGTCGTATCTTCGTTCTCTACCTATTGCTGCATTACGTTCCTTGGACACAGAGGCTAATAGATTTTACGATAGAAATCAAATGTATGACGCTGCACTGTTAACAAGATGTTATACTCAGCATGCTCTTCGTCCATTTATCGATTCCGAATCTAAGCACATTAGAAGTTTTATTAAAATTCCTTTCATCAATAAAGGAATTGACTTTATTGATTTACCAAGCATATTCCAGGATAAATCAGTGATACAGTCTATACCTACCTACTTCCAAAATTCAGAACCTCCTATTATTTGTTACAAATATAACAAACCAATCAGAAATACAATTTTTAATTTCAATAAACTTGTTTCTGATCTTGATATCCATGCTAATACTCCTAAGTCTTGAGATTGTAAAGATTCAAAATATGTTTATCAACCCGCTGGACATATTGTTACTGGAACCCGCTGGACATATTGTTACTGGAAATTTAAAAATAATTTCGGATTCCAGAATTCGCAAAATTGTTTCTAAAGGTCCGAAATATAGATTCCCTTCCTACATTAATTTCGACAAATGTACAGAGGAGATTTCATCTGCATTAAATGATTTCGGTAATCGATGGTGTAAACGAGAGGGTGTTGAGGATAATGCTCTTAAAGAATGGAAAAGAAGTATCTTCACTATCGTGGATAAACGTATTAAGTTTTATTCACAAAATACTAATCTTTTACCTCCTAAACCCAAATCGTCATTTAGGCATTTGAAGCAGGGTATCCAAGAATTTCATAAAAAGTATGTCTTGGTTCCGGCAGATAAAGCCGCAAACAATGTTGTTGTCGTTTGTAGGCTTCACTACGTTAACACCTTAAAACAGGAGCTTGATGGTACCAGGACTTATCTGGAGACAGATACTGATGAGGTGTCTGTAGTTAATGCCCACTTAAACGATTTACCTGTTAAGTTTTGTGTTTGTGTCAATGAAGGCCAAGACAAACTTCCTACGATGTATTGGTTACCTAAGCTTCACAAAAGACCATACAAAGCTAGATTTATTGCAAATTCTAGCTCTTGTACTACCACTGAACTTTCTAAATTATTTACTTCCTGTCTTACTGCTATCAAATCTCATGTTATAAGATACTGTGAGACAGTGTATGAAACTTCAAATAAAAATTGTTTTTGGTCAATTAAAAATTCTGGTGAGGTGCTCAGTAAATTGAAGTGTAGAGGTTTCCGCTTGTCCACATATGATTTTTCTACTCTGTATACAACATTACCACATAATCTAATAAAAGAAAAACTTCTGGATTTGATAGAGTGGACCTTCAAAAGGGCATTAAAAAACTATGGTTCACTTTATTTGGCATGTAATGACAGAAAGGCTTTTTTCACTTCCTCTGACCAAAGTCGGTATACACTTTGGTCATGTCAGAATGTATGCGACGCCTTATCCTATCTCCTTGATAATATTTATATTAGATTTGGGACCAAGTTATACAGACAAATTGTTGGAATTCCGATGGGTACAAATTGCGCACCTCTCGTAGCTGATTTATTTTTATACTGCTACGAAAGAGATTTCATGGATTCTCTTAACCATGATAATCAAGCTGATGTTATCGAGGCTTTTAATTCCACATCTAGGTACCTCGATGACCTTTTGAACATTGACAACCCTTATTTTGAAGGTATGGTCAATCAAATTTATCCACCTGAACTTCAATTGAACAAAGCCAATATCACAGATACTGAAGCCCCCTTTTTAGATCTACATCTTTCTGTTGCAAATGGATTTGTTTCTTCTAAAATTTATGATAAGCGCGATGACTTTGATTTTGATATAGTAAATTTTCCTTTTTTGGATGGTGACGTTCCTCGTCGTGCTTCTTATGGTGTATACATTTCGCAACTTATTAGGTTTGCTAGAGTCTGCAATCATGTTACAGACTTCAACGCTCGAAATAAATGTTTAACGGCAAAACTTCTCCAACAGGGCTATCGGTATCATAAACTTCGAAAAACATTTTATAAATTTTATCGTAGACACTATGAATTGATTTCCAAATATAATGTTGGGTTAAAGACGCTTTTAAGTGAGGGCCTTTCGGAACCTGAATTTTATGGTGACTTGGTTTACAAATTTAAGAAAATTAAAGGAATTAATGATTTTTCTTTTCAGTTCAGAAAAATCATAACACGTTACAGACGTATAGGCTATAACTTGAATGTTATGCGACAGTCTGCATGCTTAGTTTTTAACCCAATCATGGTTGATAACTATGCTGCCTTCTTTTATTGCACGCCGGTGGGTCGGGCGTCAGACTCTATGATGGCCCCGACATAAAGCTATTCATTTTAGTTGGTTGGGGCCGGAGCTTCTTGTCTGTTGCTTGGCCCACCGGGGTCCAACTGGTGTTTTTATTTTGCTCCGGAGTTAGTAGGTTATTCGGCGCCTAGGGATATCCATCGTCGGGCAGCTTACTCAGTCTGTGAGTCCTGGTTTTTGATTCATCAGGATGTTTATCATGATTTATTTGTTTGTTCTTGATGATTCATTGACTAGTTAGAGATTCAGCACGAGGACCGAATAACTAACTAAATGTTATGAACCACTGCAGAAGCTGAGGGTGAGGTTATGGCCATGTAAAACCGGTTTAAGCCCGCCAGTAACTTTGTGTTACTGATCGTTCCAAGTCGATACTTCTGTGGTGGTTCTTTTTGTTTTATGTCTTGGTGTATTAAAAATTTTTTGTGCTGTTGGCGCCTTATGTATGTTTTCATATTTTTAGTTAAGTTAAGGTAACTGAGTGGCCACCTATTGGGAAAATAGCTGCTCATTCGGCTTACGATATGTTTCATGGTATAAGTACCTGATTGTTACTTTGGTTTTATCCCACCTCGGTTTTTGGAGTGGGAATCTTTTTCTGATTGCGCCTTTTCCTGATCTTTGCCTACTTGTACCTTTGTGTATGTTTTGTGTTTAGACGAATGGAATTGAAAAGACACAGCAGACCCAAACTAATCTCTGGTGTGGCTTTACTGAGGTCGTTGCTCAGCCTATAAAGCTAGAACATATTGTCAGTACAATATTTATGCAACACATGAGCCGTAGTAACAGCAAATCCTGTCAGTGAAAAGTCATTCTCATTTACCAAGTGGGGAGTACAGCATATATATATATATATATATATATATATAATTCAAAAGTCAAAAAAGACACACTGGAACTTTCTTTTCATTTATTGCTACCGGTTTCATCCATCTTGGAATTTTCAAGCAATGTTATTTACGTTACGACGTCAATGATACTATTTCCGGCGTCAACGCGCGAAAATTAATATCAAAGAATATCTTTATACAAGGGAGATAATAAATTTTTATAAATGCTAAATCCCGGTACCACCCGGTTCCGCTATACACATTACGTTAACATCTCTTTGTTGTTTGTGCCAGATGAACATGAGTTTTCTTTTGAGTCAGGTTACGACACAAACCAATATCTTTTAACTCAATGATAAATTAATGAAGTAACACTACTATACAGTGGAAACAAGGGACACTATATAGCTATTCAGCTTGATGCGTACCTATATGAATGTTTTCCTGTCATAAAATATTTCTATAAACAATTATAAAATACTCAAGAAAAAAAACGTTACGCTTCTTTGATATTAATTTTCGCGCGTTGACGCCGGAAATAGTATCATTGACGTCGTAACGTAAATAACATTGCTTGAAAATTCCAAGATGGATGAAACCGGTAGCAATAAATGAAAAGAAAGTTCCAGTGTGTCTTTTTTGACTTTTGAATTATATTAATACCCGGGTCATGGACTTAAATTAATACCAATTCATATATATATATATATATATATATATATATATATATATATATATATATATATATATATATATATATATATATATATATATATATATATATATATATATATATATATGCATCCTTTACTTGTGTCTCAAATTACTGAGCTCCATATGTAAATTTCACATGGCACTCATTAATTGTACCAGCATATCAAATCTATGACACACATTGTCGCATTACATCCTCGTCCCGAGAATTGATTTGGATTATTCAATCCAGGTCTGGCAGTTATTATCTCAACACTGCAACCACAAAGGGTAGTTAACTGCACGTATGCATGCTATCTTTGCTCTTATCAGAAGTACCAAGTTTCTAATTTGAATACTTTACCATAGCTCTCGAATATTGTGTAAATGAGTTTATAAATATCATTTAATTCATTTTCGTTCACCTCAGCTCATGTTAAGTGTAACTGTACTAAGATGATAAAGTTTTGTGTGTAACTTTGACTAGCCAGCAGCTATTTTATCATGTTGCTGACCTTAGCTTTTCCATCTCGTTAAATCTGCAAAGACAAATTCCTTTCTAAATTTGATAAGAAACTGAACTTGGCCTTTTTGCAAAACAAAATTTCTGTAACTACCTGATGAATAATAAAATCGGTTCTTTTATTTATATCGTTGTGGCATAGAAGCAAGAATCCGAGAACATCTTAGCAAAATTCAGCCCCAGTGTCGAGTAAATAAAATGTCAAAAATTAAGAAATAAGAGATTATCTCCCTTTGATTTGAAATAAGAAGAAAAAAATGGTTTATGCACTCTGGCAAAACCGTATACATGTACGATAATCCAATTGTTTATCTTGGAAATGTAAATTTTTATTCACAGCTTTATTACTGGTAATTTCAACCCTTATCTACCAAGGAGGTGTGAAGACACCGTGGTTTAAACAGGCTAAATGGAGTCAATGGGATTTAACGTGTATTTTACTGACTGAACGTTTGCTTCTGAACATATGTAGTTAAGCATTATCTTCTTGAAATGCTGATATACCTGTCAATTTCGCAGTTTTATTTGCTAAATAACAACTGACTTTGTTATACCGAAATTAAAGATGTCGAATTATCGAAAGATGGACCAATAAATTTAGCATTACCATATTGTGGGGTTTTGCTTGTTTGTTTTCTTTGGGGGCGGGGGGGGGGGTGTAGGGTAAATGTTTTGGGGGATTATATTTATCAAGGACGGGTTCTTCACATCATGTACAATTGAAATGAGCAGCCTATGGCATAATCTTTACAATAGTAGTTTAGATAAATTTATTTTTGTGTGTAATAGTGAAACATGCTTGTAATTTAGTTTGGTTTTGCTACACTTTCATCCTAAGCAAAACAGTGCAATGGGTCCAAATAGACCAGCAAGAGCAGATGGATATAGTCCAGATTTGCATTTTATTCTTAAAACCATCTATAGCAAACAGGCCCAGAAAGACGTCCCATCTCCATCAGCTACTTTTACAACTGAAACGTTCCAGGAACTGAAATTGTGAATGCGTTTTCAGGGTATACCCTGTTTTGAATGGATGATCCCAACTGACCTTTGACCTCAATGGCTGACATGAATTTTCTAGATTAGTCTTTAATCATCTCATAGACGTACTTCGAATGTTTTGGGAAACTATTTCTTAAACCAGCCAATGGTTTTGTAACAGAAAAACATTATTAAGCTATCATTTCATGCTTGATAGTTTGCACTTAAATGACCCTTGACCTAATTCTGTGACCCAGAGGCAGTTGCATACTTGGAATAAACCTGTATGACTTTTAGCACTAGTCAACAAATAAAATGAGCACGTGTTGCATTAAGTCAATCCATGTTTGATGTCAAAATACTTGATTGTTGTATAGGGTGTTTTTATTTTGCACTCATTTGACTTTTGTCCTATTTTTTGTCGCCCAAGAGCATTTACAGTTTTGGTACTAACCCCTATGTCTTTGGACACATGTCAAGGAATAACAATTTAACTAAAATCAGTCCATGATTTTCCAAAATAATAAATTTATTTTTATTTTTACAGATTTTTGCCAGTTTGCACGTGTTTGACCTATGACCTAGTTATGTGGCCCAGGATCATTTACAGACTTGGCATCCACTCGTACGAGTTGGACACATGCCAATGAATATTAGAATAACGTACTCAAAATGCCAACAAAACCAAAACTAAGCAACGTTTTTGAATTTGGACTGCCCGACATAATTTTGGAAAGAAACCACGCTTAGCTTTATACTGGAAATGACTCAAAGTTTGAAGGAAGGAATTAGGAATCATCTTAGCT
Organism: Rugalucina vietnamica; assembly: GCA_964017185.1. Taxonomy (NCBI): domain Eukaryota; kingdom Metazoa; phylum Mollusca; class Bivalvia; order Lucinida; family Lucinidae; genus Rugalucina; species Rugalucina vietnamica. The sequence goes on along the minus strand of OZ024883.1, from coordinate 43,660,017 downwards.
TGAAGTAGTATTTTCATTACGGAAACTCCTCCATGATTACTTGGGAATTTCTTTACATATTAAATATATATTTTTGAACTAAATTGTAATTTCACAAATATTTACCTACCTTGCCTATCATAGAATAATGGTAGAATATATTCATTTTTGATAGAATTAAGCATTTTTGACTTTTAAATAACATAATTATATCAATTATTGATTTTTTCTCTTGACGCCGTCAAACCTCATTTTACTATATAAGTATAGGTTTGAAGGGGTTAAGTTCCACACGGAGATGTTTCCATGATGTGCTGTTGAAAATGCTACAGATGACGAAATATGTGTATTTAGTAGCTTGATGCAACGTCAAAAGATAGAAACAATATAATAATACTCGTAATGACCAAAACATGATAAAACACGATTATTTTACTCACCCTGAAGTGCACAGCACACTGCCAAAGTAAGAATAAACAAATTCTTCATTTTTCTTTCAATTTCAAAACTCCAATTTCCACGTGTGAATTTCAATAAGATCTGATGGCGTCTATTATAAAGCAAACGTCACATTGATTGGGTAGGATCGATAACGTTATAACACAACCTGTGCCACAAACGCGTCATGACAAACCAAAAAGCATATACCAGTTGAATAAAGATTGGTCTATACCAAGTAAATGATCACCCTTTACTTTGGATGAAAGACCGCCTTTTGTAATTTTTTGATGGTCTCTAATTCACTGTAAATATTGCTTGACACGCTATGCTATCTAAAGTTACGCCAGCATTTGCATTGTGTTTGGGTTTTCTTGTGCGTGGTGTACCTCAGTTCGATCCCCTTAAAGTACAACACCAGCAACCTTGTCTATGTTTTGCAGCCCAAGGTTGTTTAATCAAGGCCACTTTCACCTTCATGCCCGGAAATAGAGGCAGAAGCATGCATGCTGCGGCTTTCAGTCTGCAGAATATTAGTTTGGTCTAATGTACTACATTATATCGCATTCGCTCATCAAAATAACTTTAAGTTGAGGTAAAAGTATATATTTCAAATAAGCGCACACTCGAGATCTTCGATTCACAAGGTTTGAAATTCGTTTGTGTTTTTTTTTTTTTTTTTTTTTTTTTTTTTTTTTTTTTTTTTTTTTTTTTTTTTTTTGTCGGCTCCTCCTCCCCTTTAACCGACCCCATTACACATCATATTTATTATTTATCATATACATATTTACTTATAGTATTTACATTATTTACATAAGTAAAATTCTTATAGATGTAATTAAATAATGCAGTTTTGCATCATAAGGACACCCCTGTACTTATAAATACATGTATAGGTCTGAACTATATTGAACTGAATCCAAAAAATATATAATGGTCATATATAATGGACACTAATGGAGTACCAAGTAGAAGTAGAAGTAGAAGTAAATAATCATATATGCATGCCTTAGAAGGATTCAAAAAGATATTCGTATCATTATGAGGGTATAAGTAAAATTAATATAAGGATAATAAATACTGTTTGGGTCATGATAAAAAGCAAAAGCGTAATTAGAATTAAAAGTTAAAGCTCTTAACAGGTCTGAAATCTGAATCTAAAACGGGATGGTTTACTGGTGACACGCCAAAATGACAATACTTCACCAGGGGTGCGCCAGGGGGTAAAATAGTCGCTGGCTTTCACAAGAGATGCGAACTTGGACACACAGGTTCAGATATACAGTGGTTAGGTTTGCTTATGAGAATGGTGTACTATGTACTTAAAATTATTTATTATCTACATAAGTATAGAGATGTTCAAATGATTTGTGTAATTCATGACAGAAAAGAAATTAAGATTAGTAGTCAGAGAATATTACATTTCAGTTTTATAGATTAGAAAAAAAAACACTTAAGTTATGATGTGCTTGAACAAATATTATTCTCGTTGATGGTGTTGTGACATCCCCCGACTTTTCAATGAACCGACGTCTTCGGGCGGGGCACATTAGCCCAACAGCCGTCGTCACTAGAAAGAGCCGGAAGCTACCTCAACTCCATCAACGGATAACAATATTCGTTTGTGTTGTTAAATCTGTCGAAGTAAAGACTTAAACATCTGTCTCGTATGTATACACCTCGCCAAAATTTTGGAATTTTCTAGTTTTTTTTGTGCTAATGTAAAATGGCCTGAAAGATATTCCCAAAGCATATTACGACTTAAGCATTCATTGATTTAGAAAGAAAGCATGTCGTAGCAAAGAAGAAATGACAGTTTTGTCTTGGCCTATCAGATTTTGTAAATTTTTGGATATGTTAATAATGCATTATCTTAATGATAAGCCGTGTTTCTTAATGCTGATTTTGCACACTATACGCTACGTCAGAACAAAATTGACCCCATGTCAAGGTAGAGTGTGTTGAAACGATCTGTTATAAACAAAAAGTGGAGACTTGTCATCAAACACTGACATTTTTGGAAGTAACAAAAATGTTAACAAAATATAGCAAAATTTCAATGTTTCACATTGACTAAAGATTTTAATAACTTTTGATTGAATTTATTGAAATTGAGTACTTTTAGATAAGATTTTAAAAAAATTAACTGCCGATTTTGAATCTGTAAAAGTGCTGATTGTTTCCACTGTAACCATGACATCGAATATTGTGTCGAAATATTTTTTCACTGGGATTAATTCTAACCAGATAGTTTTGCCTCCTTTTACACAAATAATTATGCTACACTTTTGGCGAAGAGTATATCTACAGGTATTATAGCTACTATTTCGGTAATTATTGCAAAAGGATATTACATGTCGTAAATTGCGATAATTTGTTCGGCAAATATATTCGAGGAAAAAATTGTCTTGTCATTGTAAAGCTTCTTTCATATAAATACAAGAGATATAAAATAGTGTTCAAATCTTAATACTAAAACGCAACGGGGGTGGACAATATTTCGGCTAAAATTATTAAATCATGTGCACCCTCTATCAGTCATACTGCTTCCTGTCTTATAAATAAAACTTTTGAAAAATCTGTATTTCCGCATAATCTGAAAGTCGGTCAGATATTGCCCTTGCATATTGCCCTTGTATAAAAAGAAGGACCCTCTTAACAAAGAGAATTACAGGCCTGTAAGCATATTAAACACCGCATCCAAAATTTTTGAGAGGGTAATACATGATCAGCTAGCAGAATATTTTGAGGCTGTATTTAATCCTTTTTAGCTGCTTTTAGGAAAGGTTTCGGGTGCCAGACTACCATTCTGCGTCTGTTTGAAGACTGGAAGAGAGCCTTTCGACTTTCCAAGGCTTTCGACTGTCTCCCACACAACTTATTAAAGGCAAAACTGAAAGCATACGGTCTGTCTACCAAGGCTGTAGATCTCTTGGATAGTTATCTAAGTAACAGACAGCAGAGGGTGAAGCTTGGGAAACACTTTTTAAAGGAGTCCCACAGGGGTCCATTTTGGGACCTCTTATTTTCAATATTTTCATTAATGACATCTTTTATGTCACTAAGCATGGAACATTATACAACTATGCTGATGACAATACTTTGTCTTTTATACACACAAATCTTAATATTTTAACAGAAGTACTCCAAGGAGAAAGCATTTTACTAATAAATTGGTTCACAGAAAATTTGATGAAGGCAAACCCTGATAAATTTCAGGCCATATGTATGGGTCAGAAAACTCATGATGCTATTACATCTTTTCAGTTAAATGACACTGTTATAACTTGTGAAGATAATGTCACACTTCTTGGAGTAAACATTGATTTTATGCTAAACTTTAAAGACCACATATCTGATATATGTAAACAGGCTTCTCAACAGTTGGCTGTGCTTAAACGCATAGGAAGATTTTTAACCAAACATGGGAAATTGAAAATCTTTAAAAATCTTTTGTCATGTCTAATTTTAATTATTGCCCCCTCGCATGTCATTTTGTAGCCAAGCTAGTATCAACAAGATGGAAAAGATTCAAGAAAGGGCTCTAAGATTCATAAGCAATGATTTTATATCGCCTTTTGAAACATTGTTAGTTTTAAACAATGCAACATCCCTCCATATTGGGTGAATGAAGCTTATGGCAACTGAAGTTTTTAAAATTCTAAACACAATATCGCCAACTTATATCCAGGATTTAGTCAAAGAAAAAATATCAAATTATAATTTCAGAAACAAGAAACAGGTGGAGAGTCCAAAGGTTAACTCTTAAAGGTATGGCATGGAGTCCTTTTGGTTTGAAGCGGCCCAGGTCTGGAACGGCCTACCCAACGAGATGAGACTTGCAGAAAATTTCAATCAATTTAAGAGGCTGCTGGGGACCTGGGACGGTGTGGACTGTAAGTGTACTTCCTGTTCTTGTTGATTCTTGATTTGTTCAATTTTCTGTTTCATTTTAAGTTGTTTGTTTTTTCTTTTCTAAACACTTTTTCAATTTTCTTGTTGTATTTTAGTTATTTAGTATTTTCATTTCATAGTGCTAAACTTAAAATCTTATCATAGACTACGCAATTTTTATTGTTCTATATAACTGAGGGCATATTTCGTCAATCCTGAATTAAATGGGGTTCCGACTGCTTTCTCTCTTTTTCTTTGTACCTAGGTTTCGTCTTTCGGGGTCTCAAGATTCCTACAATAGCCTGGTGTGCTGTAGGATTTTCCTGGGCCCCCAAACTTTGTCCTGTCTTTTCGCCTTTCGTCCCCTGTATCTTTCTAGGTAGAAGGTGAGGCGAGACCCACCAAAATTTATATTTTATATAAATCAGATGCAAATCATTTAAATATTTATTTTAGGATACCAACTTAGAAACAAAAAAATATAAAAGCAATATCACGTGCTTTATTCTTGACTAGAACATTGATAACTATGGCACATCAACCCTTATGTATATGTACTTTGTGATAATGACAAAATGGAACAAATAAAATTCAGTTAAAGCCAAAATTGACTTAGACTTAGAACTATGAATTGTAAGTGGAGGAATATGGACACCAGGCGGTTTAATCCGAGCCCGGGACGGGCGTCCAGCTGATCAACCTTAGAGTCGCACGCGCCAACCCTGATTTATGCTTGCAGCTTCCATTTTGAATCCATAATAATAATTCCGAGATATGCATTCCAAAACATGCATTCCAAAATATGCATTCCAAAATATGCATTCCATTCCATCCATAAATGCATTCCGAATTATGCATTCCATTCAATGTATGTGTTAAGAGCAATTTCCTCGAGATGCCATATAAATAGAATCCAGATCTGTTGGACAAACTCGAAAAATATTCCGAAATTGCCAGCGTCTGGCGCGAGCGACAAATTTATTGTAACGATTTGAATTTCAAAAATTTAGCCTAGTTAAGATCTGGGATCCACCTCGTCTAAAGGTTCCGGTATTCAAGTACCGTGTCCGGAAGACAAGATTTCTCCCAGTCTATACTAAAACCTAAAGGATAACAAATAGGAGAGTCACTTGGGCCCCATTCCTGGTTGCAAGTATAAATTTACAAGCCAGATTCCAAACCCAAGCCTCAAATAGCTTAGTAAACTTAGTAGATCAGCAAGACGCCCACCCCGGAACCGCTGAATTCCGCCCGGTGAAGAAACTTATTTAAGGTAGTGAATAATATAAACAAGAAGCAGATTCATCAAATGTTCCCATATTTAGTTGTAGTCGTATTGATAATCATTAAAATCCATAATGCTTTGTCAAATCCACCGACATGTAAATTGTTTGCAACAACTCAGGCAACCAGCGAATAGATCGAGTAATCCGCAACACCGCACAGTTTGTAATTGTTTAAGCAGATCTTCAAATATTAAGGAGTCCCAAGAGAGTAAGTTTCCCATTTCTATGTCACATCATTGATCAGGTTATTGACTGTCTTTATCCATAAATATGGCCTCTAAACTTAGCCTGAAGCAACAGGACCACCTGACTAGCAATGTGTGCCTGGAATGATAAAAACTACGAACAGTATCAATATTCCAATAGTAAGACTGCCAATTAACACAACCACAGTGGCGGGAGGGTGGGTTTTCAATTAAACGTGTATTTACTTTTTCGGAAGCAAACGGAAAAGGAAGTGCGACAGCGCAAAGAATGCTGGGATTGATTTGATCCATTTCTTATCGTGTAGGCGCTTGATTGATGGAAAGTAACTATGGATAAAGCGCTCATAGATTTGATAAACTGTCATGGCTGATACGATAAACAAGATTTACAATTTGCAAAATTTGAAGAAAGAAAACCCTTAATAGGTATTTCGAATACTCCCAAAAGCCACAGCGGTTGCGCCGACTAGCGGTCCATCCGCTTCATCGGTCCCAAAATAAATGGGATTATCAACGAGATGATAATCCTGATTATTTTAGGATACCAACTCAGAAACAAACAAATATAAAAGCAATATCACGTGCTTTATTCTTGACTAGAACATTGATAACTATGGCACATCAACCCTTATGCATATGTACTTTGTGATAATGACAAAATGGAACAAATAAAATTCAGTTAAAGCCAAAATTGACTTAGACTTAGAACTATGAATTGTAAGTGGAGGAATATGGACACCAGGCGGTTTAATCCGAGGCCGGGACGGGCGTCCAGCTGATCTGAGATAAAGATAAAGAGATCTGAAACTGCTATTGAATATTGATATTTGCCTCCGCTGTGTCTGTCGCTTAGGTAGACAGGTAAATCGGTGAAAAAAATCAATATTTTACCGGCCGCTGAATGTGATCCGAATTTTTGTATATTAGCAAATATAAATCGTTCAAATTTTCTTCGCCATAATTCATATAATAGTAAAAGATTTTATTTCTGTTAAATAGAGCTTCAAATTTCCAACAAATAGATACTAAACACCGGCATCTTTGTCAGAAAGACTAAAGAGAGAGAGAGAGAGAGAGAGAGAGAGAGAGAGAGAGAGAGAGAGAGAGAGAGAGAGTCATCTCTTTAGTTGTTTATCAATTATCAGTCGATTTGCACAAGCTGTTGTTCTTTTTCCTACGCTACTGGACACATACAACGATTCTTAACGGATTATCTTTAGATTAAAGAAAACGCAAACTGATTTATCTCGCCGTATCTCTAATCATACTTAACACCGTAAAAATAACGATAATTATTGAACAAGGTGAAAGCTTCAATCAAATTAAAGCATCTTTTTTAAGCTTTAGACCTGACAACAACGATTTTGATGTCCCCCGACGTAAATGAGCGTAATGAGATTGCCCTATATCAATTCTAGCCACATCTATCTATCACGTTCAATGAAGAATACCGCCAATATCCGAATATAATTCAATTGCACACGTTGGAGAGATACGTTTGGTTCAACAACCATTTTCGTTTTTTTCTATCTTCTTTTTTCCCCTTCGTTTTGTTGGTCATATTTTATACTTTTCTCTACAAAAGGGCAGTGGAGGAACGGATAATGTTAATTAAATGGAATCAGTCAGGCATGAATTTGAATATATATTCTTCTTTTTTTTTCTCCTCTATCTTTCGTACTTGCATTCATGTATATTCTAAGAAGTCGCCGCCGAAATTTCAAAAGAAAAATGCCACTTTTATTACCAGCTACCTGTATTGCACCGTGCAATACCTGTTGATTCGGCGACTTGTTTGATCTTCGAGCCGTTAAAGACGCACTTATGTCACGTTGCAGGCACGTGCCGCATTAATGACAGATACCTGACACAGTTTAATGTAACTTTATTGAAGATTGTATTCGGAAAAGTAATTGAAATAAATACATAATGAAAAATAATAATAATACACTCTAGGCCAACATGCAACCACACTTTTCTTGCAATGTTAGCTCTCATCATGATATAGTCATACTCAAAATGTTGAAAAGATAATACTCTAGCTTTATATGTATACTTGCCCGTGCTGAGCAACGATTTCTTTTCAATAGATGCTATGGTGTCTGTTTTCAAGCGCGGGCTCGCAATTTTCACATTGCACGAAAATGCATCAATGGGATGTTTTTCAACAGCATCAAAGTCAAAATGCAATCTGCATATCAGAGCGCCTTTCGCCGGATCCTATTTTTTTTCTTCTCGAATTCGGGCTTAACGTATAATTAAATTCCCGCATTTTGCTACGCATATGTCATTTCTTCTTTTGTCACTGTTTTTATTTCGAAAAAATGTGGAAACTAATTGTTCTGTTGTCCCCGTCACATTTCCGGGCATGCGGCTATCCCAAATCCTGTCCAGGGCACGGCACATGGGGAGGGTGTGTGGTTAAAAATACAAAATAAACTATCGGCTAAATAGACAACCGATCACTGGAGATCATATGTAAATGCATGATATGTCATTCTGCATTCAAGTGTAACTTTTTGGTCTTATTTGCAATGCCAACCAATGTGTAGAAAAATCTCCATTTTGACGCCAAAGCGGCGAAAAGTTGTGAAAAACAGCTGATTCATTAGGGCGATTTGAAGCTTTCAAAAATACCCAAACCGCATCGAAGGGCAATAAAACGACTTGTAAGACATTGCTCTTTGAGAAAATTGATCTTGTTTGCCAAAGAAAAGTCATGCATAGAAGCCTTTTTAATAAAAACAATTACACATCGTTTTGAGATCGGGCCGAACCGTTTTTGCTTGAATGACAAAAATTGTCAAGATTTATACGATCGTAAGACAAACACAGTCAGAGATTGTGTGCCTATCAACAAATAAAACGATTTGTATGCCTTTCTTCTTTCATATTTTGTTGTTTAAAGATTACCTAGCCTTTTAGTAACAACGCCTATTAGTCAAAAAGTACCGACTATAATCCGCTTGGTCGCCATTTTGAAACGCCGAACAAGGAATTAGGTGTTTTATCAACGTATAATTAACAATCAAAAATCCAATAAAAACACTACAAACATCAAAATCTGATTCCTAAATAAAATACTAAATGTTAACAGTTTCTATTGAATAAAATATTATCTCATTGGATGTATGAAATTGCCAATGAACGCCGATATTTATAGCATTGGTTTTGTCTTCGAAACAATATGGCGGCGGATCGTAGGTGGCGCCACAGGTACACGCGCGACAATCATAAAGTGGCCGCTAGGTGGACTTTCTAATCTCTTCATCTTTATCTCAGAGCTGATCAACCTTAGAGTCGCACGCGCCAACCCTGATTTATGCTTGCAGCTTCCATTTTGAATCCATAATAATAATTCCGAGATATGCATTCCAAAACATGCATTCCAAAATATGCATTCCAAAATATGCATTCCATTCCATCCATAAATGAATGCCGAATTATGCATTCCATTCAATGTATGTGTTAAGAGCAATTTCCTCGAGATGCCATATAAATAGAATCCAGATCTGTTGGACAAACTCGAAAAATATTCCGAAATTGCCAGCGTCTGGCGCGAGCGACAAATTTATTGTAACGATTTGAATTTCAAAAATTTAGCCTAGTTAAGATCTGGGATCCACCTCGTCTAAAGGTTCCGGTATTCAAGTACCGTGTCCGGAAGACAAGATTTCTCCCAGTCTATACTAAAACCTAAAGGATAACAAATAGGAGAGTCACTTGGGCCCCATTCCTGGTTGCAAGTATAAATTTACAAGCCAGATTCCAAACCCAAGCCTCATATAGCTTAGTAAACTTAGTAGATCAGCAAGACGCCCACCCCGGAACCGCTGAATTCCGCCACAGCAAATTTATGCGACTGTCTTAATAGCAAAAATTTGTCCCCCAATTCAGCCCGAGTTATAAACCCTTAATTGCGGATTAGACAGAAAAGCTGAAACCGCCTCCTCAAGTGTATTTAAAAATATAGCATTACCGACCAGGGTAAGGTGGCAACCGTCGGCTTTAAATAAGCCAGGTGTAACAAGATCTATCTTATGGACAATAGACCTGCCATTAATGATATCGTTAACAGCTTGACGGCCAGCTCTATTTATTCTTTTCCGTTTATTATTTATCTGTTTTAGGTTTGGAGGAGAATTAATCATCCCCCTCCATTTCTTCCTAGGCAAGATATCGGACCACACTAATATGGCCTGAGGAAAAACCGAAGCGATGTATTTAAGATCGCGTTTGATCCACTTGATCATTTTGCCTTGCTTAATCGTGACTATATCATTACCGCCTAAATGGATGATTATCATGAATGGAGCAACAGAGAACAGCATGGCTTTCTGAAAACCCCCCTTCAACTCATTCCAGTGCATGCCCCATTTTCCATGCCATGAGAATCTCTTGGGTACAGCCGAAGGTCTCAGTTCTTCCAAATCATGTTGTAAATGGGACACCAATGAGTCCCCTAAGACCCAAATATCTGCAAGTAAAAGTAATTTAGAAAATTATGTAACCACTATTATAGTCTGCATTCTGCAATCCTATGATCTAATATAACGTTCTACAGCGCCACTTCGCCAGCGACCAAGCTTCATAATGGTTTCGCAAGGTACACCCTTGGCAGCCAAATCAGAAGCCCTGCCAATACGAAACGAGTGTGAAGTGTATAGCTGAGGTGATAAACCCAGTTCCCGGACTGCCTTTGACAATACACCACTAAATTGGTTGCTCGTCAATGGACGGCCATTCTGGTGACAAAAAAGATAAAAACCATTAGCTGGCCGATAATTAAGAAACTGTTGAACTGCAGCCACACAACAGAATGAGGGATCGGCTGACATCGGAATGCGGAGTCTCGTAGGAGGACCAGCCTGATTAGTCTTAGATATCCTAATAGAAATGATTAAAGCTCTTGATTCATCTTCAAACTGAACATCGGTTCTGAGTAGGGGCTTGAAAGCTTGAAATTGGTTAGTAAAAAGGTACAAGTAGGCAAAGATCAGGAAAAGACGCAATCAGAAAAAGATTCCCACTCCAAAAACCGAGGTGGGAAAAAACCAAAGTAACAATCAGGTGCATTAAACCACCTCACTAACCCTAAGCAAACCGAAATAAGCCGTTAAAAAGGCTGCTTTAAAAAGAATGGTTTCATATCTAGAGAAACATATTCCAGGTAACACCGCACATAATTTTCCCAACATTGCTTCCGTGATAGGTGCCCGGACATCACGCTGCGGTCGGGTTCGTCTACAACCTTCAAGTATTTTTTTTACTATAAAGGTTGTTGTAGTATCTATCATATTATTAATCTTGTGGAAAAAACTAAGTGCTGATAAATAAGTAGTAAGAGTGGATGGCGCATACCCAGTTTCAAAGCAAAAGTAATGAATAGGGTAAGATGCTGCACTGGCGCTGGCCAAGTTGTGGGTAAATTGTATTGGCTTCTAAAACCGTTGAAGATTTGAAAAGCATTAAGATAAACAGACTGAGAATTATCAGAAATGCTTGCTGCTAACAATTGCTGGGAATTCAGGAGAAGATGCTCCAAAGGTGGTTTGGAATTGGTGTTGGATATGGATCGGCATCTGGTGCGAGCTTGCGGAATCTCTGAAATTGAAAACGACTTAACGCATCACAAATTTGATTGGAACAACCACTAATATGTCGCGCTTTAACCACAACATTTAAATGAAGGCATCTCAGTGTAAGGGCTCTCAAAACAGTCATGACTCAATCGGATTTAGATGTCATTGTATTTATGATATGGACTACTGCAATGTTATCAACACGAAATACAATTTTCTTGTTGCGTAATTCCTCACCCCAAGTATGTAACGAAACAAGAAGGGGGAAAAGCTCTAAAACTGTAATATCAGCGGTTATTCCTTTATCAACCCAGGATTGCGGCCACGCACCTTGGGCCCACTTTCCGACAAAATAGGCACCGAAGCCTAGGTCTGGACCCCCCGCGCTATCTGTAAAGAGCTGAATATCATCGTTGGAAACCCAGAACCTATCATGAAAGACTGAAATACCATTGAAGTCCTTGAAAAATTGTAGCCAAAGCTTCATGTCTTTCTTCATCTCAACAGTTATACGAAGGTGGTGGTGTGGCTTCTTTAAGCCACAAGTAGCATTGATGAGGCGCTGACAAAATGGCCTACCAGGGACAATTGCTCTACAGGCGAAATTAAGGGAACCAATCAAAGATTGCATTTGTTTCAATTTGCACTTCTTGCGAAGTAAGAGCTCCTGAATTTTGGAAGTAATCTCCTCAATTTTAGGCAAGGGGATCCGAACAACAAATTCTTCAGTATCGATTTCTAAGCCAAGAAAACAAATTCTTGTTGTAGGACCCTCAGTTTTCTTATCTGCAATGGGTACTCCCAATAACTTCATTTTTTCTTGAAATAAAGACATAATATGCGCACAATGATTAGTTCCACTTTTTCCACCAAACAGGAAATCGTCCAGATAATGGAGCAACTTACCATCAGAAGCTTGTCTAGCAACCACAAATTCCAGAAATGTTGAAAAACTTTCAAATGTCTTGCATGCAATACTGCAACCAAAAGGCATTGCTTTATCAAAATAGAATTTACCATCAAACTTGAAACCCAATTGATCAAAGAATTGAGGGGACACGGGTAACAATCGGAAAGCCGACTTAATATCGGACTTACCCAGCAAGCAAGCATGCCCCAAGTCCTGGACCATATGAACCGCTTCGTCAAAGCTAGTATACTGTACCGAGCACAAATCAGGGTCAATGAAATCATTGACCGAGTCACCGCTTGGATAAGATAGATGATGGATAAGTCGATATTCCCTAGGTTCCCGTTTGGGCACAAGACCTAACGGCGAAACACGTAGAGTAGGGATAGGCCGAGAATCAAACGGACCTGCTACTCTACCAGCATCGATTTCTGCTTGAATTTTTTGTTTGACAATGTCCGCGTTAATATTTGCAGATTTCAGATTCTTGGAGTCGGACGGAGTCCTGGCCCCAGAATAATGTAAGGAAAACCCCGAAGAAAATCCCCTATAGAGTTCATTGCCCTTCTGTATGTCATAACCTATTAATTCATGTTCCAAGGCCTCAAGTTGAATGGGAGATTTAGCAAGAGAGAACAGATCTGAATCTAAATGGTTGTGTAACAGTGAAGTCAAGTCCTTATTGTCTAGGCCCCCGTGGAAAGGAAGTTTTTCCTCCCCGATTGTTGGAGTTAGACCCTCTACCGGAAAGAAAAGTTTTGTCCGCCCTTGAAGGATTCAGCTTGAAACAGTTGTGACGACCATGACTAGTACCATCGCAATGGGAGCATGCATGCAGATATCGACAGGGCTTAAAACGACAAACTCCATGGTTAAAGTCCAGACATTTGATCTTAGAAGTAGGCCGTGCATCTGAAGGCGCAGGAGTATGAGTAGACATAGTCATAACCCGTAACCACAAATCTGCATTAATCTTATTCCAAGGTTGAGCTTGAGTTGCTTGTCTGAGTCGAAAGTGCTCGTCATACTGTCGCCAAGCAAAGGATGAAGGAGACCTATTCGCGGCCTCACGAATAATGCTCATGTACTGCAGCAACTCCTGAGCCTTACTTGGATGTTTCTTAAGAAAAATGGATGAAAAAATAAGAAAAGCATCAGTCCATTTTTCAATGGAGGAGACCTGTTCCTTGACGATTTTTGGCCTAGACTCTAAAACACCCTGTTTGTTGAGATGAACCGCGCCCCAAGAACAAATATCCTAGTGTTCGACCGCCCCTTTTAACAGGAGATTAATATTAATGTATTGTAAAGAATGAATCTTTTGGCATATGGATGCGGGTACGTGCGCGGACAGGTCGTCACTCCCTAATCGCACTGGGTCCAGACCAAATGTAAAATTGGCACCCGGTTCAGTCTCCAGTGGGGGAGTTGATTCCAAATCGGATGACTGAATCGGAGGCTGTGTAGGTAAATCCCGTGCCGAGGTATTTTGGCCTGGAACCAGCGGACCAATACCGCTACTTTGTAATAATTTTTCGAAATCGATAAGATGTCGAAACGCCGATGTGGGTCCTTGTGTGTTTGGATTACCTTGACGGGGGTGCTCCTCAGACCGTTGGTCTGGGTTTGACCCACCGTCATCCCCGGACAATTGTAAGGGTTCAACTTCTTCCCGGTCCCGATCCTGGCCTCGCTGCCTTTTTGGTCTTCCTCTAGGCGCTCCCCGTGTTCTTTTCCGACCGTTTGGCATGCCGATGTACTCAGTTTTCTACGATTTCTCTTCTTTTTCAATTAAACGTGTATTTTCTTTTTCGGAAGCAAACGGAAAAGGAAGTGCGACAGCGCAAAGAATGCTGGGATTGATTTGATCCATTTCTTATCGTGTAGGCGCTTGATTGATGGAAAGTAACTATGGATAAAGCGCTCATAGATTTGATAAACTGTCATGGCTGATACGATAAACAAGATTTACAATTTGCAAAATTTGAAGAAAGAAAACCCTTAATAGGTATTTCGAATACTCCCAAAAGCCACAGCGGTTGCGCCAAATAGCGGTCCATCCGCTTCGTCGGTCCCAAAATAAATGGGATTATCAACGAGATGATAATCCTGAGTATTTTTTTTCTCATTACACTTATTGATACTATGAATATAATTATTTTATCTGTGATATATTGTTTGTTTTTGTTTTATGTATCATATCTGTGATTCATAGTTGATCTACCATTGTTTGTCGTAGTAAAAGCCCTACAGGGATTATGTTATATGTCATGTTTCATATATACGACGTGAAATAAATACAGCTCCGTTTCAAAAATAATACACTTAGGGGCACTTCTAACGCAACACTTTCATTTTCCATCATATCTCAAAAATTAAACCACCAAATTTATTGAAATTTTCCGCAAAGATAAATCAATTATGCTTGCGTGTTGCCTGTATTTTTCATCGAAATTGATTGTCCACAACTTATAAAATATTAAGTTTATCTAACAAGACTCAAAAATGAAAAGTCGCAAAAAAGCCACGACATTAGCGAATTCAATAGTATCATAGCGGTGTCTCAAAAAAGTATCATATCAAGCTCGTATCCCGTATCCCCAACCCCACAAGCTTGCAAATAAGTTTTCAAGCAATAAAAATCATATGATGTGTTTATTTTAAGAAGTAGCGTTATTGGTCAACTCTGGGATGCGTTTAAAAACAGGCGTGTGCAGGATCACCGTCACGGTGTTGTTTCAAGAAATCCGCAGTAACTGAAGTAGATCCTTGTGGAGGAGTAGACAAACATCACACAAGGACTCGTTATGAAATAAATATGTTTTGTTTATGAGGAGGAGGTGTTCCTGTGTTGTCGAGGCCCATTCTGGATATACAGGATATTAACTGACTTATGACAAACTTCACTGCTGTGATATCCGAATAACTTGCATTTACTTATCAATCCAACCGGATTCTTGTGACTTTTTGTTTTTCAGTCATATGATATAAACATCTAATTTATTGCAATATAGTCCATCAATTGTTTTGAAAATTACAGAAAGTAAACATGAATAGATGAACTAAATTTGTTGAAAATTTCAATAAGAACGGTTAATTGATTTTTTAGTTATGTCCGAAAATGTAAGTGTTGCGTTAGAAGTGCCCCTAAGTGTATACCCGTGTAATGTCGCAAAATAAGTTGACCCCGTCACCTTCATGGTATCTATTATTGCCGGATGGCTTTAATTCTGGCCTGAATGAAATTTCTATATTTTGTGTATACATTCTTGTGTGTTAAACTGGTATTTAGTTTATATTGATCATGAGCAGTCCGACTGGACAGGCAGCTACCTTCTGCATGTACCAAAATTCTGGTAGATTTAATGTCAAGTTTTCAAGTTTTGGCGATTGGTTTTATGTAAGTACTGTGAATATTGCCACTTCCTGACATGAACTTTGTTCATTGACATCTATTGTAGTTACCTTAAAACTTGCACCACATTCGCTAAAGTACAGAAGTAGAAATGGAATATTTATTATACCTACTGCCTTGTTTAATGCTACCGTGTAATTGCATGTTTTCAGTACATAAATTGTCTGCAAGTTCATCAAATTTCAAAACCTTTCGTCTGAGAATACCATTAACAGTTGACATGATCATTAAAGAGAGTTACGATAGAATTGTGTCTAATGCAATGCATACCTACCTATGAAATGTTTAAGTCATGTAATGATATTCTTAAACATATATTTATTAAGGACATTTGATGGTTTTTGAATACACTTGATTGAAAAAGTGTGACAGGCGATTTTATGAAGACGGTTTATATACATGTAAGTAATAATCCAAGAGAAACTTCAACGAATCAAATATTAAATGCACGAGAGCACAGTAAGATGGAAGTAGACCGTGAATAAGAGCAGTTTTGCTTCCTCGAAACATGCCTGTAATGAAGGAAATAGTGTGTTTAATCATAATTTCAATACTATAAATGAATTGCGGATGCGGTGCAAGTTTTATGCGGTGCGGTGCAATAGATGTCAATTAATAACATTCAGGTCAGAAAGTGGCAATATTCAAAGTACTTACATAATACCAATCGCCCAAACTTGAAAATTTGACATTAAATCTGCCCGAAGTTTGGTACACGCCGAAGGCAACTTCCTGTCCAATCGGACTGCTCAAAGACATGATCAATATAAGATAAATACAATTTAACACACATGAATGCATGCGCAAAATGTACAAGTTTCATTCAGGCCAGACTGATAACCATCCAGCAATGATCCATGCAATGCAGGGTACGGGGTCAATTTATTTTGCGACATTGCAGGGGTATGCTATTTTTGAAACGGAGCTGTATTCTGTATCTGTATTCTGTGTCTGTAGTTTCGTTAAAGGTACGCTTAAAATGTATTGCGTTTAAATCAGTTGTAGATCAAATTGAAGTCACCAGATTTCATTATACGCTTAAGATTTAGTGTTCTACCTTGAAAGTGAAATCTTTAAACGAGCTGATTGTTGTTTTTGTACCAAACATAAGAAAAATTGAATATACGCTGCCTTAAACTCTAACAAATGATTAGCTATGTATGCTCTTGATACATTTTGATACTATAAAGGTAAAAGTAGACAATGATCAGGAAGCAGCACAATCAGAAAGAAATTCCCACTTCATAAGATGGCAAAACCTTAATTGATAATCAGGTTTTTATACCAAGAAAACATTATACTAAGCCGACTGAGCAGCTATGTCCCAATAGGCGGCCATTCAGGTACCCGAACTTATGAAAATATGAAAACGTACAAAAATTAAAAAAAACCTTACAAAAATCAAATGCCAAAAATAAAACAATTAGAACTACAACAGAATTATCGCATTGGAACTATCAGTAAAGTAAAATTATCACTACTGCGGATAAATTAAGTATCAATACATATATCGAGAATAACATGTCAATGAGGATAACGAAATTGAGAGATAACTTGAAAAATCATACAACATGAGGTTTAATGATGAATAAGAATATAAATTTAATGTGTAATAGGGAACAGAATCCAGCTTTGGCCAAAGTAACATACAAAGTTTATTAAGTAAAGGTACTGTAAACCTACTTTTTTCGCGGCTATTTACAGTCTATCAAGTTCTGTTAAATTACATATTGTCTGCTATAATCATGTCAAAGCCTTGACTATAACCTTAAACTTTCGGCCTTGGCAATGTAAACATTCATAACGAACATGGTTTCTCTTGTCTGTACATCTGTAGTCTTTTTCAACCTTAGAATGGCGCTATTGCAGCAGATTTTACATACTTCGACGGATGCAATGTCTCTCACGCGATAACGGGCTGATTTGTACATCGGTTATTTGCCGCGGTACTGTGGGATCGCCCTTCATAATAAACTCACGTTTTTTGTCAATATTTTAGTTGCATCTTAAATTAATTCAATTTCAGTTTGCAAATATGATATAGATTTGAAAAGCGTATCTTAAAATATTTTTTTCATTTTTTAATGTGAAGCCAGTTGTGCTGTGATATGATGGATTTTTGCACAGATTTTCATTTACAGTATTATGATATTCCCTTATTGTACCTGAATGGGGTGTGGCTTGGTGACAATTGTAAGATTCACTGAACTGAAACTTAAAATGTACATGTGAATATACTAGCATCATAAACACATATCGAACTGTTTTACCTGGTCAAATTTTACTGAAATTATGTAACCTATGCAGTGTATGTCATAGCAAAAAGCCCGCAAACTTGTAGATTTTTCCACCATATACTAAATGAAAAAAGAAGTGAACAAACTTCGGTTAGTCTCCAGGAGGAAAATTACCAGTTCTTAGTGCAGACCAACCATCTGATTACTGGTTTACGCTCAAGTCTGAGCCTGCCCAGGAAAAGAGGTTTTGTCAAACCATCCATACATATGAGCCTTAATGGTTTGCTTGCGTGGTTATATTTATGAAGCACATTTTTTGTGTTATGACATCCTAATGTTGGGTAAAATTCCCATTAAATGGAGGCAACTTCCCCGACATGACCATTGCTGTTGACTGGGACCCAAATCATTAATTCAAACAAATAAACAAACTCACTGACAAAAATAACAAAGAATAAGTAGGAGATGATAAACTCCGGAATAAATATTTTCATGTTACATTATGGAACAAATGTGCCGGACAAGAAGTGTACGAAATTTAAAGATCCACTTGAATTGGATATGTGTTTGCTTGTATCGAGGTTCTAATGTACTTGTCAAAAACTTTTCAGGCAAATCAGGATGAAACCACTGTTGCCTAGGTATTTACCAGCATTTTGGGAGTTAATGTGTTTTGCTCAAGGACACAAAATGGTGCCCGGAGCAGGAATCGAACACAAGACCTTTTGATTCGGAGTCTGATGTTTCTCCACCAGGCCTACGCGCTCCCCTTAAACTGGGGGAGAATTCTGTATTAACCAGGGGAGCGAGTTAAATGATTGCTTAGCAAATTGCTTTTTGTTTCATTGATTCCCTGCTCAATATCCCAGTCAACAGTTATGGTCATGTCTGGAATTTTCCACCATTTTATGAGATTTCTATCCGACTTAGGGGTGTCACGATATTCGCAACATGCTGTTAATTATATTATTTCTTTGATTTTTTGTTTGATGTGTGGCTTAGACGGCCGGACCTAGCCAAAAGTAATGGCCATATCGGGATGTTGCATCCATCTTAAGGGACTTCTACCCCACATTTGGATAGAATGGCACCCAAAAAGCGCTTGAAAATATATCCACCTTTGTAAAAAGTAAATGTATGGGTGGTTTGACTTGAATGGCTCTTTCTGGGCAGGGTCAGGCCTGGGTGGTTAGCCAGTAATTTCAAGATACTGCAGCTGTTAGTAAAGTAAATGTTGTAAGAAAAAAATATACTAGTTGCGCTTTTGTTATTTATATTCATATCCAAAATTTCTACAAGAAAGATCAATCTATTTCCAGCTGAGAGCCAAAAACGTGAGTTTATCATGAATTGTGATCCCACAGTAATACAGAGTCGGAGCTACTTCTGCGTCTTCCAACGATGTCTATGGTGGTTGATAAACGAGCTATGAAAGTTAACGGGCGGGATGAAGGTAAAACGCGTCATCCTAAATTTAATCTTTTTGGAAAAAATCGGCGACCGAAACCATAACGAATTCAAACCTTGAAGTAACTTGGCAGTTGCTGGTAAGCGTGTTGTTGAGCCCTCTTAATCTGGGAGTTTAGACCACTACTGTTACAATATTTGTTGATTTTTTCCCTTTTGTTGATACCTTGCCAAAATAAATCAGTCCAAGGTTACAAGAATGACACAATGACTGGGTCAGACTATCCCTATAAATATCCTTGAACAATTTGTTGCTGTCTGGTTTTTTGCACCATTTGTCTGCTTATTGCGAATATGTGGGCTTTGGAGTTTGATGTCACAATAACATTTGGACCGGATTTGCCTTAACATGATTCAGTCATCGCTGCACAGAGTTGCAGTTAGTGGTATGTGGTGAAAAGAATACAAAATGTGAAGCTTGCTACTACTGGGTCCCTAACATGTTTTCCTTGTATAAGTACCTAAGTGTATTTTTAGTTTTTCCCACCCCTCGGTTTATGGAGTGGAAATTTCTTTCTGGTTGTACCATTTCCTGATCATTGCCTACTTGTACCTTTTTTATGGATTTTACCATGATACATGCAGAAATTCAAGTCTCTTCATCATGTTCAGTACATGTTCAAATTTGGAAACTAAACTAATTCACAGCAAAGCTCGTCTTAATGAACAATACTATTTAGTCATAGAAAGATAAAGACACTGGTCAACTTCACAGTTGCACATTGTTACAAGCGCATCTGGACCTTACAGCCTATAGAATAAAAGAGATGACTTAATTTTGCTTCAAGTAAAGGGGTTTTGAACTTAATCCATAGTTTGAGTGATCTTTCATCATAAGCATTTTACTCGCCTTCGGCTCCTAAGGGCATGGTGAAAGGTCATTGAAACTATGGATTAATTTCTAAAACCCTGCACTTGAAGCAAAAATCAGCTGATTATCTATAACAAAGGCCACTCACATTTAGAATGCACTTGTTCCTTTGTTCTTGTAATCTAAATGCCTACATCTATATGTAGAATTTTATTTACTCTTGAACATATTTACCAGGCTGTTAATGATCCGCCGATATCAAAAATCCGAAACTTGCATAGATAAAGCTGTTTAAACAGACACTGTTTGTTCTTATAAACAATTTAAAAGTTTAGTTTGTTGGTACTATATGCTGCTTTAAGTTGAATATGGTCAGATGCAGAGACTCCTTTCAAGCATTATTTGCTTGAAAAGAGTAAGTGTATATATACTGAACCAAAATGGAAACGCTATAATACTTCCAATCTTTATTTCACCGACTAGATATTAGACAAAAAGTATTGAGTAAGATTTCATATTATTTCCCAGTCATCCAGCAACCGAATCGTTGAAGCGTCAATGCATTATCTTTATTAATGTCGAAGTTACATTCCTTTTGGTGTTGCCGTCAAATTTTGCAAATTCACATGTGCAGACTATTTTGTTAGGACTTATCAGAAAGTGTCATGCGCGTATTGAATTAAAACACACACAGACGTCACTCTAACTATGAATCAAGCTCGTAAAGCAATGTAAAATTTATCAGTTTATTAAAATTGTCTCCCTTTGACATTAACAAATAGAGACAGTTAAATGTTTGATATTCTGCGATGTATATTCTTTTGCGAAATGACAAGGCTTTTCAGTACATTATTGCTACAATTTATCGACTAGGAATGGCCCCAGACTTCAATGCCACAGCGCATTGACTTTCCTATGGAGAATGCATTGTCCAAATTTTTAGAATCGCATTAGGATGTGAAACCCACTTTTCGAAACTGATTTTCTAAACCATCGAACGTGTTTCTGTCAAGCTGTTTGATAACATCCGTAAAACGTTTACTGTTATACGCAACTAAGCCAAAGAAAAATACATACCATTTTGATTTGACTCTCTGACATTTTTTCGTTATCTAGATATATGACAGAAAATTTGGGTGTAGTGTTTTCAGTTTTGTTTAGTACATTACAAGGAATAAGTGTTTGCTACCGTACGGTTTTGAGGATAACGTTTAGAAAAAGTTATGATGATTAAGATTTGCTGTCTGAGTCTTGACCAGCAAAAGTGGTTAAAGTCAAAAACCATCCGTAAATATGCCTTAGTTGTTCACTTGTGTGGTTATAGTTTAAGGAAAGTTTGTGCGTCATGTCATCCTAATGTTGGGCAGGAGTCGCATAAGGTAAGAGGTATGTCCAGACGTTAACATAGCTGTTGACCGGGACGCTAAAGATACATGTACAATTCAAATCAAACAAACAAAACAAAGCTGAAAACACACTCATATACTTATGAAATACAGAATTGATGAATGTTTCCATTTACAAATGCCTATGACCATCGTTCACTTGTGAGCTTTCTTGAATAAGGGGCTGTGTTATAGAATAATTTATTTCATTTTTGATGGTCCAGAATTTAAATTTAGGTCTAGAATTTCTAGATGGAACATCCATTTTTAATATGAAATATACAGAAATCAAAAAAGGTTTAATAAAGTATTGTTTTCCCCCAACTAAGAGCCAATACATCATTTGAACACCAGGTATAAAAATGATTTGACCACCATGTGGTACAATATTTTGGAAACATACTGTACAAACACACTCTTGGTTTATTCACGCCATCTAACCTACAGAGTTGTTATCTATCTCTGTTTTAGTTATTCCTTAATCATGAGCACAGGGTTTTCAGTTTAACACTGTATTAACAAAATAGCCACAAGAGAGAGGTCATTTTTTTCACAGCAGCCTTATGCACTGCATTGGTCTCAGAAACGAAAAGTCCTGGATTCGAACCCCACTAGCACTGGGTTGTCATCGATCAAACTGCATGATTTGTTTTCTCTGAAGAACAATAAGTTTTCTTATGTTCTTCTCCGTTCTTCTAGAGAACAGTTTATTATATAATATTCTAGAAGCTAGTAGATTTTCCTCAGATGTATATAGACAGATCCCAATCTAATCTTCAGCATTCAGAAATTCGAAGT
Organism: Rugalucina vietnamica; assembly: GCA_964017185.1. Classification (NCBI taxonomy): domain Eukaryota; kingdom Metazoa; phylum Mollusca; class Bivalvia; order Lucinida; family Lucinidae; genus Rugalucina; species Rugalucina vietnamica. Next base: position 43,637,609 of record OZ024883.1, on the reverse strand, counting down.
GATTTAAAGTTTATTGAATATAAATATCGAGATACACATACAGTGTTTGGATGACTAAATATTTTCACAGCAGTGCTTGTAAGCAGAAGTCACAATGAATGATAAAAAAAAACTGGAAGGTCAATGCTATGTATGGTTCTGTATAGTCACCCCGTCTCTCTCTGTCTCTCTCAAATAGGATAACCACGTATCTTTTATCTTGTGCAATTTATATCATTTTAGCCGTTAAACTATGCTATATACGACCATATCTTTTTCTTAGTTCTCTTTGATGATTCGTGGCGTTTATCTGTTCTGTATTTGTACAGGAACATGGTAAACACTATACATTGCTTCACAGAAAATATGAAAGCTCTATGCCTTGTGGTTTCGGAGAAGAGTTTTTATGCTATGCTTTTTCCCATGACGCCCCCGGGCCTGGGGCGGGTCGTGGACTGTATCGATCCCAGGGTCACAGTTGGCAGGATTTATAAAGAAAAAGGTACAAGTATGCAATGATAAGGAAATGGCGCAATTAGAAAGAAATTCCAACTCCATAAACCGAGTGGTGGGAAAAAACTAAAATGACACTAAGGTACTTATACGAAGAAAACATATAGTAAGCCGTGTGAGCAGCTGTTCCCCAATAAGCGACCTCTCAGTTACCTGAACTGAACTATAATATGAAAACATACATAAGGCACCAACAACACAAAAATTCGACTCCAAAACACAAAAACAATTAGAAACCAACAGAATTATCGCCTTGGAACGATCAGTAATATACAATTACTGGGGGTGGTGGTGCTTAAACCGGTTTTACAGGGCCCTAACCTCACCCTCATCTTCTGCAGTGGTTCACAACATTAAGTTAGTTGTTCGGTCCTCGTGGTGAATCTCTAACTAGTCAATGAATCATCAAGGACAAACGAATAATTCATGATAATCACCCTGATGAATCAAAAACGAGGACTCAACAGATTGAGTAAGCTGCCCGACGATGGAGATCCCTGGGCGCTGAATAACTTACTGAAACCGGAGCAAAATAAAAACACCACTTGAACCTCGGTGGGCAAAGCAACAAACAAGAAGCTCCGACCCAAACCAACTTAAATGAATAGCTGTATGTCGGGGCCATCAAGGAGTCTGACGCCCGACCCACAAGCGTGCAATTAAAGAAGGCAGCATAGTTATCAATCATGATTGGGTTAACAACTAAGCATGCAGACTGTCGCATAACATTCAAGTTATAACCTATACGTCTGTAACGTGGTATGATTTTTCTGAACTGAAAAAATCATTCCTTTCTATAAGTTTATTAAATTTGTAAACCAAGTCACCATAAAATTCTGGTTCCGAAAGGCCCTCGCGTAAAAGCGTCTTTAGCCCAACATTGAATTTTGAAATCAAGAAATAGTGTCTCCGATAAAATTTAGAAAATGTTTTTCGAAGTTTGTGATGGCGATAGCTCTTTATACATTGCAACACACAAAATAGAAAAGCTCTTGTGGTTTCGGGTAAGAAGATTTTGCTTAATTGTTTTTCCCATTGTAAGTCTATAGGAGCTAATGATCCCTGGGATCGGGCCATTTTTTTACCCTTGGGGCATGGTTGGCAGGATTTATAAAGATGATCACTTTACATTGCTACACACAAAATATGAAAGCTCCGGACCTTGTTGTATTGGAGGGAAGATTGTTTCCTGTTTTTCCATGACGTCCTCGGGGCTGGGTCTGTATGGACCGCAGGGGTACAGTTGACAGGAATTATAAAGAGGACCTTTATACATAGCAACACACAAAGCTCTGGGCCTTGTAGCTTTGGAGAAGGAGGTTATTTCTTATGTTTTCCCATTTTAAGTCTATGGGAGCTGAAGCACCCCGGGATAGGGCTATTTTTGACCTAGTATCTATATTATTGATATTATTATTTTAAACTGATCTGAATGCTTGATTATGCTAAAACGAATATTGCGATTTTCATTTTTTTACTTCTTTATTACCACCATTATTCTCACCCAGAAGAATGCCTTAATCTATCAAAATTTTAGCGAAAGCAATTTCATTTTTATCAAAGCTCCTGATTCAAAATTGGTAAATCTGCAAGAACGCTAGGCAACATGTGTCAAGATGACATGTAAATATATAAAATATCTTTGAAACATTAAGTAGATTCGATCTGTTTAATCGATGTTGTAATTATTATGCAATCTGTGCAACAAATAGGAATTGCATTGCGGTTTTACATGTGCCAACAAAAGAACAGAAAATTAATAATAATAATAATAATAATAATAATAATAATAATTTATTTATTTCAAGAGGATAACACAAAAAGCACAACATATTTATTCATTTTTGCAGTGGCGGATCAAGAACTTTTGTCTAGTAGTTAGTTTTCTACAATTTCACTGATTCTTTGTAAATTTACCCATGCAATAAAAATAATTTGACCCAAGAGGTAGAGGAATCGAACGAACTCTCTCTGAATGTGCCACTGATTTTGTCTTCTTAGCATAAATGCATGAAAAAATGAAAATGTATATATGTTCTTGACCCAAAGAAACAATTTGGTGGATTTATCGAATACCTTGATACTGGTTCTCTTTATCTTAGTTACTAGTTGCCAGTGCTCAGCGAATACACAATGTGTTTTTCTCAACCGGACTGGGTTTTGTCATACTACAGGTTAGCTTTATAGTTAAGTCCACGTCTAATGGTATTTAATTGCGTCATGTTATCATAAGGCATCAATAAAAGGTTGTTATCACAAATAGAACCAAAGGGCTAAGTGTCCCTGAAATGACAGATTCTACAAAATATGAATATCTGAATCACATTAGCCAATACTATGGGAACTTATTATGTCTTGTTCAATGATACACATTCCTGCATAATAAGGGATAGAACCATTGACCCCTCGACACGCTAAACGCTGGGTCCACCTTCATTTGCTTTTGCCTTGAAACGACAAAATTGATTTTTGGCAAACGACAGTAAACACCTGTCCGTTTGCCAGTGTAAAAGTAGTGAAATTAGTAGCAGCAATGGCAGCAGCAAATCTCAACTTTGAATATAGTTTAAAATACGTTGTCTCTCTTTGTATACTGAAAATCAAAAATCTTGCACCACCCTGTTTTTTTTATCTTTTATGATTGAGTAGAACTATTTTTATTTCTAACATTATTTTTGGTTAATTCCAATATTGAATCTTCGACTTTGTAGCAAATTCAATAGTGTGGGTGACTTTGCAAAAATTTTGGGGCGAAAATTGTAAAATTGTATTTTGTTTTTGTGGAAAAATTGATTTTCAATGAAAATGATCAATGACTTTTCATTGCACATGTGATCTGAATCATGACAGTAGTAGAAAAACAACAAAACATTTTGAATTTTAGAGAATTTGAAGTTTTTACAAAATTTTGAAAAATGACATTTTCGGAAAATTAACCGGTGGTTTTGAAAATTTCATTTAAACGCCAAAGAAAACAAACGAAAATTGTTTCTTAGTCTATGGTAGGTTAGCACATACCCCATTTGACTCTTTCGACAAGTTTCAATTAAACAGAAGTCATATCAGTTTGCTGCTCTTCCGGTCAATATGCAATAATTTTTAATTTTGATTTTACAGCTACCATTTCTTTATTTTTTCAACTTTTATGTGCCATTGTAATGAGTGAGGATAGAACAACTTCTCCAAAATAATAAATTGATAGGAACAAAGAAAATTTTCCCAGGAAAATATCGTAAAATTAGTGCTTTCTTTTTAGTACACTTTGCTTTTCTTTTAAAACTGTACCAAATAAAGCACTAACCTTATGTTGCTTTAGGGCTGTTTGTTTGGTCCCCAACAAATGAATGTATGGGATAAGTTGTTCAATGACAAAGCAGTACAATGGCACATAAAACCCCCCAAACATTACTAAATGGCAGTTGTAAAACCAAAATTAAAAATTCCTGCATGCAAACCGGAAGTACAGCAAACTGACATGACTTCTGTTTATGAAACTTGTCAAAAGAGTCAAGTGGGGTATATACTTGTCTGCCGTAGCATAAAATGCATTTTTGTTTGTTTTCTTTGCTGTTAAAATGAAATTTTCAAACCCACCTATTAATTTTCCGAAAATGCCTACTTTCAAAATTTTGTAAAATCTCCAAATTCCATAAAAAAATCTGAATGTTTTCTTGTTTTTCTGCTGCTGTCATGATTCAGATGACATGTACAATGAAAAAGCATTGAAAATGAAAATTGGCAATTTTACAATTTTTGCCCCAAAAATTTTGCATTGTCATCCACATTATTGAATTTGCTGCAAAGTCAAAGATTTGATTTTGGAATTAATCCCAAATAATGTTTGTAATAAAAGTAACTCACTTAATCATAAAAAATAACAAAAACAGGGTGGTGCAAGATTTTTTATTTTCAGTATATTTTGTGCAATATCCAGTTATTCTAACCATTTTTGACAAAATTAATTTCAGAGCACTCCATTCTTGCAGGATCAGACTAGACCACTTTTTGATCTCTCGCGTTTAACGCTCTAATTTATGATAATTTTGTTATAAGCAAGATTATTCCGCATTTACCCAGGTCCTTCTGAAAAGTGTGTAGAACGCTACCTGTCGGCGACAGTGGGGAACGCTCACGAAATACAGGCGAATGAATATAAAAACAGCAGTGGCATTCATTTTTTTCACATTTTAAGGTAAAATATCGATTCAGACTGAGACGTAAAGCCTTACAACAAAATATTATTATTTATCTACTTTGCTTGTAAATATTTTGAGAATTCTCCATTCTCAAATCATCCTACTTTTTCGCCGCGGAAAAACAAAGTCACTTTCGTCACGTGACCGAAACCGCGTTTGGCAGCGAGGAATGACATTTTAAGACGTGGAACAAATAACAATATATATCATGGAATTTCAAGTTAAGGCATTATACATTATTATATAATTTGTTGTAACGTGTTAGAATAAATTAGCGTTGTCTGGATTGATTTGTCTGATTTGTTCCAACATCCAGCTGTTGTTTTTCAATGGCGTTAAATCAGTTTCTATTCAATTAAATTCTTTTGCTTCAAAATCACTTAGACAATCAGAAGTTATAGCCATTACCTTCGTATGTGTTTCTTCCTCCTCCTCCTCCTCCTCCTCCTTATCATCATCATCATCATCATCATCATCATCATCATCATCATCAACAACAACAACAACAACAACAACAACACGCTTATCACCAATATCATGTCCCTGCTGTTTTCACAAATAATTCTTTGGAATGTATCGACTCACTTGACATGTCAAATTATTGACTTTATTTCTACACACGAACACATGATCTAGAGTCATAATGAACGACAATTTTCATATTCGAATCTGGCATATCATCATATGCCTGTTGGTGCTCTCAGGACTATAGATCCTCTATGTATTTTTGTTTTACTCGATTGTGGCTTGTCTAAGTAAACGCATATGACCATTCCAACGACTCGGAATTTATACCCGATATTAAGTGTCAACATACTGTTTGATTGCTTTACGTCCCAGTCAGCAGCTTATCGAGACTTTACCATGTTAGAATCTACCTTTTATTGCGATGTCATAACTTGCGACTTTTGCTTTACAATATAACACCTAAGCTGTACAACTAAAGCTGGTATGTATGGCTGGTTTGAATTAATAATAACGTTTCCAGCCAGGTTGAAAGTTTTTAAGCTGTTAACAAGTAATCAGGTTAATTACCAAATTACATCAAAAATTGTAAAGAAATGCCTATTTGTTATTTTCTTCAATTCCATTAACTATTTTGATACCATGAAATACTACCAGGCAATCGAAAATTCTATTAACTAGCCAGGGCTCAGTCTATTGCTTGATTATATGATATGTCACATGACTGCAATGTTACAAGGTATGACAATGTAATAGAAAACTCTATTGCCTGGTCAGCTGTCTATTGCCCGGTCACACGATAAGTCACATGACTTATGTAAATATAATTAGGTAATAAAACGTTTTTTTTCAAGCTAGTATACAGTTATTTCATGCTCGTTGTAGATACCGACTTGACACGTTATAATTGCACTCGTCTTCGCCTCGGGCAATAGCCTGCAAAGTCGGTACATGCACCTCGTGGAAAATATTTTGCACTATTGACTGCTGAAGCATGAAAAAACTGTATAACAACAAATGCATCTAGAATGACGAAGGATTCTTAAAAGCCTGGGGTTAGTAACTCAAAGCCATCTTAAGCTTAAGATCATCTTACGACCAACTTAAGTTTCTCTTAGGGATTATGGTGAATAACTGAAAAGGACCTTAAGTTACGGTGACAACTTAGTAGCATCGTAACATTACGGTCAACTCAAGTCACCTTACATCGTATTATCTTACGAAGAGGCACATTTCATTCAAGAAAAGTTACGATTGTTCAAAGAAGCTGGAATAGCCAGTGCGTAAATTTTAAGGTGGTCATCTTAAGATCGTCGTAAGTATGTCGTAAGAAGGGAAACTTACGATGCCTTCGAGTTACTAACTCCTGGTTTCTTGCTACTGGGTGTTCTATGGTGGTAATGTCGACGTGAACGCTTTGTAGTATTCTGGCTGACTGTTATATCTCTGACCGTTCACATGCGGTACATTTGATGAAAGAACTTACAGAATAACATTTGATTGGTGTCACTTGTTCAGCATATTTTAATCTGTGTGTGTGTGTGTGTGTGCGTGTGTGTGTGTGTGTTTGTGTGGTTGCTTGTAATTATTAACTGATCTTAACTGTTGTGCACAACAGCTATTATAGTCTACAATTTATAGGCTAGTGTTGGGCATGGTCTTAAATGAAATATCAAAACAAAAAAAATATATTCTGTTTTATATATATTTGTTGAAGATTTCGAAGAGAAACGAATCAGATACACATGTTTACCATGTTACCATTTTGCTTTTAGGCAACTTTATTACTTTTCCTCATATTTTTCCTGTTTCTCTTCCTAACCATTTTCCGTGCCTTCTTAAGTGCCAATCGTGTTGCTCTCAGCAAATCTTGGTAAGTATCCGCAGAGCAACGACATAGTTCTTCAGTCAGATATTCTTCATCGAAGACCATGCTAGCAATTTGGTTCAACTTGTTGATGTTGCTGTTGCCAACCTCCAAAACACAGATGGTCGTTTCTACAAGTGGTTACAAAAAATGAAAACGATTTTGTCAGAGATAAATAGTCCGGGATATTTGCTTTTTTGAGGTGAATACCAAATATATTTCATCGAGTGAGTTGAAAACATTAGAATTTTCACGAGTGCGCAGCAAGAGTGAAAATTTTTATGTTTACAACTCACGAGATGAAATACATTTGGTATTCACCGAAAAAAATCAAACAACAACAACAAATTTTCTTTTTATTTTATACAATACACGGGCATTTTCCAATTCACAAGGCAGGCGGTGAAAATGCAAAAAAATGAAAACACAAATAATTTTGGTACTAAATTGCTCCTTACGTTCTAACTAAGAAAATGAATACCCACGCTTTATGTTTTCGTTCATGAATAACGGCGTTAGAGGCGTTTGAAATTCTGAAGTGAGACACATTTAATGACGTCAAGTAAACGGAAACGTTAGCAGTTATCCAAAATCTATAGTGAAGATACAGACTGATATCAGTCACTTGTGACTTTTGATATCAGTGAGATTTGATATCAGTGAAATTTCATATCAATGAAAATAACAATTTTATCAAGTTTTGATATACATTGGTTTTCACTGTAAAGTATAAAATAAATCTAGCAAGTGATTTTGTAAATAGAGGATCCTACACTTCATTTCATATGAAATTTATAAAACGAGCCTTCGTTTTATCATATGACTTTTAAAATAGGATTTTATCGCCTTCGAAGTGGACACATTTTCAATGCAAATTTTCGTTGTTGCTACGGACGTCGTCAATGACGTTACGTATTTCCGCAAAAGTGTTAATACACGTGTGGTCATATGATTTTTATGACATGACGTTATCCACTGGAAAACAGCGACGTCATATGATAATACGTTTAAATCTACTGTGAAAGTTCAAATACCTTATAGTCACAATGTCTTTCCTTAGAATCATAAGAATCATGAATTTATCGATTGTGTGATTTATGCTATGCTAATGCCAATTTCTTTTCAAAATAATGTCTGAAATTGCTTCTCCTTTACATCATAGTTCACACATTATATATGTAACACATATGATCCAAAAGGTAGTTGTCGACAATCCATGTCAAGTTCTTACAGACGTTTCAATCTTAAGACGAATGACTTTCAATGCAAACTTTTCACTTAGAATCATTGCCACCACGATGATATTGGGTGTATGGTGTTTTGTTTCACTCATTACAAATGCTTGTTTCAGAATAAGAAATGATTTAGCTTGCGGACGATCGGATTTGACTTTCGGCACAGATTTACCGTTATTAATAAAATGACACGCCTGTTCCTATTGGTCAAATACATTAATTTCATTCATATGTATAACGGTAAATATGTGACGTAAGTCTCCTACGATCATCCGAGAACAAAACCGTGTGTATGACATTTACTCACCCCAGGGTGTTGGCCACGATTTCAACGTGTCAGCAGCAGACACTGAGTCGCCACCAATATTATTCCATCCGTCCGTGACCAACAACACTATCTTATGTCTGTTCGTTGGTAGTCGGGAATATTTGGCAAACTCAGTATTCGCTAATTCAAGAGCCGTGGTCATTGCGGTCCGATTACCTTTAATCATAACATAACTGTTTCAGTTAAGCCACAGCAAGTTAATGTCAGTCATTTAAATATAAGCTATATTACATTAAAATTCCACCGACGAAATCATGACAAGAACGCCGCGGCGGTCGATATCGCACCTGCATTGAGCAAAATCACTAATAACGTGAAAAATAGGTCAAGGGCACCAGGTCAAGGTGAAATCTGAAAGGGTATACATGCCAAGGACATTTAATATGTAAAGTTTCACACTCGCAGCTATCACAGGTGCAGAGAAAACCAAACTTCGACGTAAAAATTAACTAAATCAAACTGGACCATGAAATATAGGTCAAGGACATCTGGTCAAGGTGCATGCTTGAAGGCTATGTCAAAGACAATTACTATACAAGCTTTCACACTCACAGCTATGACTGATGCAGAAAAAAACAAACTTCGACATAAAAATTAACAAAGTAAATGGACCATGAAATATAGGTAAAGGTCAGTGGGTCAAAGTGAGTGCTTGAAGGGTATGTCAAGGACAATTACTATGCAAGCTTTCACACTCGCAGCTATCACTGATGCAGAGAAAACGAAACTTCGACGTAAAATTCCCAAAGTCAATGGACCGTAAAATATAGGTAAAACGCACTAGTGCAAGGTGCGTGCTTGAAGGGTATGTCAAGTGTAATTACTTTCACACTCGCAGCTATCACTAATGCAGAGAAAACGAAACTTCGACATAAAAATTAACAAAGTCAATGGACCGTGAAATATAGGTCAAGGACACCGGGTCAACGTGCATGCTTGAAGGGTATGTCAAGGACAATTACTATGCAAGGTTTCAAACTTCTAGCTCTGACTAATGTAGAGAAAACCAAACTTCGACGTAATTTTGACGAACGAACGAACGAACGGACGGACGGAAATTTTGACTCCTATATCGCACCCTGCTATAAGCAGGTGCGATAAAAACAAGTTAGACTAGTTTAAGAGTATTACTAAAAGAAAGTACAAATGTGTCCTAAATGAGTTAATCTACATAATTGAATTAAAATGTGAAAGAGACTATTTCTACCTATCTATAACATTATGTACCTGTGCAAGTTAATGTGTAATTTTACATGTAATGGACAATATAATCAATATATACAAACACATAATATTAAAAGAAGGATACTCATTTCATCATAATTATAACATACTATAAATAGAGAAAAGATGAGAACTGAATCAACTAAAATATCTAAATTTACACTAGAAGTGTATATATCTTTACGCGACGCAAGCAACTTGCAATTATAAGAATTGTCCTTTATTTACTTTCTTTGAATTTTCTTTTTTTTTGTTACAATCTAAGACTTTTCAATGTGCAAATTATCGGTAGCGTATGAAATAGACCAAGCTGGCGAGCCGACCTGGCGTACCAAACAAGAGGCAGAACGTCCATTCTGTATGGGAGACTGCCGATAAGTTTTTGTCTGAAAAACACTTTTTGTCAGCGAATTTAAGTTTGATCATGCCTTCATCGATCCCGGAAATGTTTTCCTCCAAGAAAAAGTACCGGTTAAAACGTTTGGAGTTAAAACATATTTTCTGTAATCAACCTTAATGGAAATTGAAAACGTTTTTTACAGAGGTGTTCCCCCCGGGAACAAGAAAATCTTTTTGCACACAGTTGTAGTTTCACGTTACTGACATCATATACAAATGGCATGCTTGGTCCGGGGGAGGGGGGGTCTGTCAAAATGCTCAAAAACGAAATATATTGCAAGCCCATCTAATCACCTGATTTCAATATTTTTGTAAGACTGTATCTTGTTTATATACATATTTCTACTCGGCTGAACATGACCTAGTGTTTGAAAAGTAGTCCCACCATGAGAAAGTCTGTACTATTTTTCAACCTAAGAAATAATCAGACACACTTGTAGTGAACTTTGATGACCATCAAAAATAAGAGTGTCTGTACAAACGCATTTGTTTCTATCTACGTGACCCTTACATTTGTCTTGGCTCCATAACATGTAAGCTGAAGGTTAGCATATTTGAGGCAAGTCAAGTTCTACATGGTCATTGGGTTCTATGTTTTGCTAAATGTCAAGTCCAACAAGCTATTTTGCTCAAAATGAGTAGGCAAGCTACTCATTTACATTTATACAAGCTAAAAAGCACAAACAGTTGAGTTTGTTCTGTTGCTTGCATGTATATGAAGGTACATTTATCATACATGTAGAGATTTCACCTTGAATTATATGTAGACAGTACATATTTATGATACATTCAATGGCAACGTTCGGGGTTCTCCCAATGGTAAAATCTGCAAATCTACCAATGGTACTGTTGGTACCATTTTAACCAATGGTAACCAGAAAACCCTGAACGTTTTTTCTGCTGCCAGTGGTACCATTGGTAGATCAAATGGTGGAATTTTTATCATATTGATCAATGCACCTCACTTGTTTTTGTCTTTCTTATTTACTTCATGTATATTGTGTTGTTTATAACATTTACATTTACATGTATGACAAAAGTATTGCTTATTTACGAAATTCATGATATATTTTTAGGCTCGCCATATTGAATCACGTGATTTTTCCTGCGTTGGAAGAATTACCCACGCTGTATTCTGTCTGCGTCATTTGCTGCCTTATGTTGGTAACATTGGTACCATTGGTACCAATGGCATTACCAATGGAACCATTGGTAAAACCTTGAACTGAATTTGTCTACCAATGGTACCATTTTACCATTGGTAAAAACTACGAACGCACGCAATGATGGCACTTTAGAAATATAAACATTACAGTAAATGTTCATAAGGTATAGATAAAATAATCATTTGACAAAGAAGAAGAAATACTTTTACTCGCTTTTTTATCAAAATAAGACCATTTACAGCATTGTTTTACGCTGCAAATATTATCTTACCTTGAAGTTTGATGGATACTGGCGAAAATCTTGTTTTTTGCATCAATTTCTTTTGTCAAAAATTACCCCTGCCCCGGAAAAACTAAAGTTGTGACAAGTATATGTAAAATTTTCAAACCAAAATGGTTTTGTTGTGCGCACAGGACGTCAGGCTTCCACAAAAATACACCATTACAGTCACCACGTATGTATGTTTCTCAATACATGCCTTCAAAATCTAGGCAGACTGAAACCGGGCTCTGACGTGGTTTTGTTTGTTTGTCTGATTTGATGCTTTACGTCCCAGTCAACAGCAATGGTCATGTCGGGACGTTGCCTCCATTTTATGGGACTTTTACCCAACACTAGGATGTCATCACACTCAAAATGTGTTTCATAAATATAACCACCCAACTAAGCCAATAAGGCTTATATGTATGGATGGTTTGACTAAACCACATTTCCTGGGCAGACTCAGACATGAGCGGTTAACCAGTAATCAGATGATCGGTCAGTAGATTAGAAGCTTTGCCTGGAGGCTTAAGCAGCCCATCTATTTCTTCCAGGCCCCAATGGGCGGGGCCACTTCTGACGAGGTACTTTATGAATTCCCTTACATATTTTGCCAATGATGACTGAAAAGTAGCAAATGTAACAGAGAAAAGTAATTGGATTAGACAAAATTGTACAATTATGCTTTTATTGACATCTGATCTGTGTTCTATCAAGTGTCTATTTCGGCCTATTCTATTACATCTATGATAACCAGGCCCCAAAATTATAACCCTCCCTTAAAGTTAAGGCAGACATTAGTAAAGGTGGCAAATCCCAGCATCTAAAAAGATACATATCTACTTAAATCATACTTATCAGTTTTATTATTAAAATGACATTTTATTTTACACATTTGTATATTATGTTATATTAAGTCAGTTATTGATTTCAACAGTAAAATCGGTCGTGTCAAAATTTGTCACCTTAACTAAGGTGAGCCTTAACTTTAAGGAAACATTGTAATTCTGGGCTCAGACATATAGATATCTTACCTTCATTGCACAGTGTCTTAAGGATAAATTAAATTACATGAAAGTTTTCTTACTTATAAAAAAATTAAATGAAAAACCGACCTACCGACGAAAACGAATAATAAAAAAAATAAAATAAAACGAAATAAATAAATAAATAAATCAATAAATGAAAAATAAAAAAATAAATAAATGAATAAACGACCTACCTATTCATTTTTCCATGAAACAGGAAACACACATATTAAATATTATTTATTGTATTTATTTTTTGGTGTTGTTTGCACCTCATGTACGTTTTCATATTTTAGTTAAGTTTGGGTAACTGAGTGACCGCCTATTTGGAAAATAGCTACTCACTCGGCTTACGATATGTTCTATTAGCATTAGTACCTGATTGCAAATTTAGTTTTTTTCCCGCCAGACTTGGATTTTTTTCTGACCATTGCCTACTTTTAACTTTCCATGGAATGTGTCCCGAAAGAAATTTATTATTAGTCTGCTAGTCACGACATGCAGTTAAACATCTACCATGAGCATTAAAATCATTTACATAAATTGTGCACCTCCCAAAACCGGCTAATTGTATTGTTTGATTAACAAAACAAGATAGGCTATGAATCATGTGCCTTACCATCGTCGAAGGGTATGTCTATTTTGTTGTTAATCGCAGCCAAATCATTGACCTCGTCTAAGAACACCATAACTTTTGTATGTTGTGGATGAGAAAATTTCACGTATCCCACCCTGGATCCACTGGCTGGGTGTCCACCTTGGATTCCGGGAGCAGCGGATGCGATATTGATTATCTTATTGATGTCCTAAAAAGATGCAAGTCATTTAAAATGATTGTAGTGAGTTATCTCTTTTACGTGTGATGTTCGCTGTACACGAACAATAGCTAGGGTAAGAACGTATGTTAAATATCAAAATATAAAATCACATGTGTTTGTTGGTTTGAATTGATGCTTAACGTCCCAGTCAACAGCTATGTTCATGACAGGACTTTGCCTCCATTTTACAGGACTTTTACCAAAAATGAGGACGTTATGACATCCATCAAGTGCTTCAACTATTACCATACAACGAAGCCACAAAAGGCTTGTAAGTATGGATGGTTTGACATAAACCATTTTCCTGGGCAGGCTTAGATCAGAGCGGTTAACCAGTAATCAGATGGTCAGTCAGTAGTGTATAAACTTTGCCTGAAGGCACAAACAGCCCATCTAATTCTTTAGGTCACAATGGACAGGCCAAAATTAGACATTAGAAATAATATAAACATAAACTTATGCCTAGGTTACATTTGACCCGATCATCGTATGATTTTGTGGTCTGCGATTTTACCTTCGATATTTAGACATCGTAGGTGGTCGTGGGCTACAACGTATGTGTTTACAATTCATACGGACATCGTACTGTTTCTTGATCTGCTATTTCTTGACGTTCTGATTCAAAAACGCAAGGCGATCGTACGGTAGTCGTAGGTCTTTGCAGATTTTAAGTGGATATCGTACGGAGTCCCTATACGTTCTGAACCAAAACGCGAGGCGGTCGTACGGTAGTCGTTGGGTCTCCGCAGACTTTAAAGAATTGTAAGACCGTAGCCGTAGACACGTTGTAGGGCATTGCACGGGTGCCGTACGGAGACCCTGCGATGATCGTGCGGTCACCGCACGATTTTTGTATGATAATTTGGGAGACAAAAATCGTACAACGATAGTAAGGAGGCCGCAAGAATTCATGCCTAGTAGGTTACACTTGCCCGGATCACTGTACGATTTTTCGGTCTGCAATTTTCCCTACGGGATTTTAGACATCGTGGGTGATCATTGGTTACGACGTTGGAGTTTACAATTCATACGGACATTGTACGATTTCTTGTTCTGGCTTTCTTCTATGTTGTGAGTCAGAACCGTACGAAGATCGTAGGGAAATCGTAGGGTCTACGTATACTTTAAGTAGAAATCGTGCGGATTCCGTGCGATGTCTGTGAGGAGTCCATACGATTTCTGACTGAGCCCTTGCGGTCTCCCTACGATAGCCGTACGATGCTATAATTTTTCTTTATGGGCCCCTTTGAAGACACACTCAGAATACGAAAAATTGTTGCTGATGGTGTTTACGTTTCACGGGACAAAGTTTTGAATTTACATAGGAAACATACAGATATTTTAATCTGCTCAGACGAAAGTTCAGAAAGAGGCATGATCGGTGACAAAACGTCAACATTTGCACCTATTGAAACCTTATAGTGAAATACAACCATATCCCATCAAAAATGCACAGCAATCACAGGTCGGTTTCACGATAATCATGCGGACGCCGTCGTATGTCCGATTGATGACCACACGATATACGTACGATTTTAATAACCTTGCGATAGCCGTAAGGATGCCGTACGATCGCTCTAAATGTGTACATTTATCTTTATTTTTGTCCCAAAGTTATATATATATGAAAGAAAAAACGTGCGATGCTACCTACGACTTGTCTACTATTACAAAATCGTAGAAGCTAGGAGATCGTAGGAAGCCGTAGATTCGTAGAGAATCGTAGGGCCACCCTGTGGCGACCGCACGAAAATGTAAAAAAAAAAAATGGCATCGGACGATCATCGCAAGCTATTCGTAGGCCAAATGTAACCTAGGCATTACTTCCTTTTGTCATATAAAGGGTGATAAGAAAGTTCGTTCCGCTGTTCACCACATGGTTTGAAATCATTTTATAGACATATACTAATTAAATGATGCATTTTCCATGAATCTATTGTTTTCTCAGATATAATTTAGTAGTAGA